>JZLH01S0342266.1:41674-54475 GCA_001188425.1 Eucidaris tribuloides
TAATTTCAGAAACCGTCCGAAGATTTTTATATAACGCTCCAGTAATATTTGACGGGCCATTGAGTGTGTCAACACCCCCAAAAATGGGGGAAAAATGACACAATCCCCATTGACAATCTGAAAAAGGGGAAATTTTAAAGTCAAAATTACTACCGTTTCCTCTATTAGAATAACTGTGAATTTGGTATCATCTTAAGCAAAACATTTTAAACTTTCAAAATCCTTCCGAAGATTTTTGAGAAACTTTCCCTATTTTAAGCAATCACGGCCGAAACATCAAAAAGCGCTGTTTTTTATGTTCATTTCCCGTGTTAAACGGGATTCACGGCTGCCGCCGAGGCAGATGCGCGTAACTTTTCAATACGAATTCAAATTATTTAGAGTAAATATTCAACTATTAGCAACCAGGGGTACATTCAAGGTTTTTTTCAGGGGGTGGTATCGTGAATATAATTTTTTAACATTTTCACAATGAAATAAATGCAAAATGTGAAAAGGCCCTCGGAAACAATGTCTTTCAAAAAAATGTGGACCTTTTGATTTTTTGGGGAGTGGGTCATATGACCATCACGACCCCCCCCCCCCTTTGCATACACCCATCGCAACGTGATGTGCATTTACTAAAACTGACGGACTCGTGTGGGAAATGCATTTTTCGTGTATGTTTCAAATCTCTTAAAATCAAAATAATGAAATCCGCGGAGTAATAAACACAATAAACCATAAAAAAAACAACAACGGACAAACCTGTACAAAAACAAATCTAATTCTAAAAGTATGAAAAATACATTAAAAACAATATCAAACGAGTCTTAATGATGTCAAATCATGTCTTTATGCAATATAACTAAAACAGAACAAAAATTATTCCTACAGAATATATTCAAGCGCTTAGAGGCTTATTATTTGCATCTTACGTTATATGTTCTATTACAATTATGATTGGAAAGGGTAGCCGCGGCACGAAGGTAAAATCTTTGGGGCGAAATCTGTCGGGGAAAATATGTACACCTGCAAAAACAAATTTCACAACCAAATTCGCGGCCAAATAACCGAAAAAGTCGCTGAGTGGGCGGGGGGGGGGGTGGCGGAAAATTTTCGCGGTCAAAAAAAATGATGGCCTAGTTCGCGGCCAAATAATCAGCCGAAAAGTCGATCGGGGGGGGGGGACGTGATTGGCGGAAAATAATGCCACCAACACATTTTTTCGTGGCCCAAAAAAAATTCACGGCCAAATAAACGGCCAAAATGTCACACAGTGAAAATTTTAGAGGTAAATTTTCGGAAAACACTCAAATCCCCGTTATTTTCATTACTTTGAAAAAATCATGGGCGTTCCCCCCGTGATGGTGCGCCCCTGGTAGCCGCCCCCTTCAAGAAGGCAAAGATGAATGGAACGACACTGAGAGAAAATGGAAATATGAAACTGAGGAAAATGTGGTTATCAATGTTTGCAACATCAATTTGGGCATGTCCAAGGCCTTCATTTTATCTTTACAACAGCCATTCCACGTAAGGGTCAACATCAAACTCAAAAATTGAAGTGAAGCAAGTGATTTTTTTGTCAGTTATGATTCAAAAGACGAATATTGAAACCATCTAAATCTCAAAGATTTTTTAAAATAAAGCATTTGAATAAAAGTTACAGCCTCCTGAACATATATGAACTTTGTGGTAAAAAAGAAGGGTTTTGGGTATAAATCACAAACTGAGAAAATCAATGAAGCTGATTCATAACATGTTGCTTTTTCTGCATTCATTAGGTAGCTATTCCAGTAAGTTTGATAAAACATTAAGAATTTTTCCAAATGCTTTTCGTATTTTCCCAATATTTCATTATGAAAACTCCCGCGAAATATATCACGCGAGTCACAAAATAAGGGGATTTTTTAAGATTACTAAAAAACTAGAGTTTCAGCTGGTGTTTGACATGTACATGTAGGCCCTACATGTAAGTGAAGAAGTGGTGGTAGTGTATCAAGAAAAGTATAAACATTTTCATTTGCCCTGCATAGGCCTACCTTGAAGAAAAAACAATCTCAAAAGTGCCACGCGAGTCACGCATGCTGTATGTCGGACAAGTCACAAACCAGAGTATAGATCAAAAACTGAGAAAATAAGTGAAGCTGATTGCTTTATCTGATTTCATTAGGTAAGCTTTTCCAGTCAGTTTGATGAAATATTGATAATTTTTTCAAATGCTTGTCATATTTTCCTTCAACGCCTATTTCATTAAAACACTCATAAAATATGTCACGCAAGTCACAGAATGGGTAATTTTTTTGATAGTCCTAAAAAAAAACTGGAATTTTCACACTCTTTCAAAAGGTATTCACAATTACATCATTATAATTTAAGTCTTTAAACACTAATGACAGCTATAACAAGTGACTGTGTCACGCGAGTCACATTTTTTTCGGGCCATTTCTCACAACAATGGAATTTGGCACAATATAACTTACGCATGAATTGAGCTAGGGTATTCAGTTTCTATTTCAGCAAAACTAATTTAAATCACACTTGTAGTTTAATAGGAAAATCAATTTGAATGAAGTACTGTCAAAATTCCTCTTTTCTGTCCTGTCACGCGAGTCGCGTCAAAGAAATTGTAATGTATAAGAAAGTATTGATTATTGAACAATCATTTCAGAACTGAAACATGTATTGCCAATGCCTTGACTCAAAAACATGTTAAATTTGGTTTGAATAAAGCCAGTTTGATAATAGTAAGATATTGAAACTTGAAATTATGTTCAAATGTCACGCGAGTCATTATGGAATGGCTGACAAAGTTATTGATATTATCTACACTTGTAAAATAATAGTTTTAGATCGTTTGTTTATGATTTCGGTAAGTGTCCATGCTATCGATGGGGTAGGGGCCTATAGCAAGGATATTTGCACAAAGGATCGAAACCGATAAACTGCGAGAAGTACCTAAATTGACTTGATATTAATTAACCAGACCCACAGTCGCTCATTACGGTTTAGTTATAATATAATAATATGGGTAACTCCGTGATTAGTTACGTTACACTTTATGACAAACTTTACTCAACATTTGACTCTCACATGAATATGCTTTCATATAATTTTTCTGTTTTGGTACTGTCAATTCTCTAGACTGACACCTACTTCACAACATCAAGCAAAATCATGAGACATGTTTCAGTGGGTAATAACAAGAACTTTAATTATGGTTAGTTACGTTACGAAAAGAGGACATGGAAAAAAAATGACAAGTCTTTGTCCTCAAAGTTTCCTCAACCTGTTTTCAACTGAAACAAACTGTTGTATTCAAGCTATTTCTGACATCTTGATAAGTCATTTGATATATAGGCTAACTTATTGATAAAAATCTTTCATTTTTAACTACAACAGCAAAAACATGGTTAGTTACGTTACGGTTAGTTACGTTACATTTTGTCCATCCACACAAATTTGCGTTTATTCATGTCTTTTTCAGATTTAGTATGCATATGTGGGGTTTATTACTTTCAAAACAATGAAAAGAGGCTATTGGCATGGAAAAAACTGCAGAATAAATGATAGTTTTTCATAAAACTGAGATTTAGTCACACTAGTCCCACATGTGGTATTTCATGTATGGTTCTGATTCTCCTAGAGGGTGCTGTTGAAGATGTAAAATTTAGAGTAGAAATGATGTCCCCCATTGTTTCTTCATGATTCATACCCATTCAAACCATTGAAATGTAATATGATTCGAGATAGACCAATTTATATAATTTGTGATTTGTCCAATAATTCACGGAATTGCCCATATAATCAAAGGGAAACCATGTGATCCTAATTGCCCCATTCACTCAAGTGTTTCTCTGATTATTGTGCTTCTATTCGAAGCCTGAAATTTCCTTTAAACATGTTATATAGCGGAAGTTTGGCTTCCTGGCTACAACTTTACACAGGGAAAACGGGATTTGAAACCCTACTAAATTTGAAATAAAATTATACTGAGAATCAATTTGTGTAATTATTTTTTTTTACTTTGAAAGATTTACGATTAGATGCTCCTTACTATCAGAAACTGTCAGAGGCAATTCAAATGCAGCGGTGCCAGGGTAAAGTCGTAGGGAAGTCAAACTGTTTGGGGGAAAATGTTAGAAAGACCTAAATTTCATGCCCTGCAAAAAAAAAAAAAACATGATTTTCTGAATTTTGAAAATTTTAGGGCCGGGGCGCCCGCCCCCTCTGGCAACCCCCCCCCCCCCCGTGTTGCCGCCCCTGATTGCAAGGTAGATCTTTATCATACAACGCTGTTTGTTACTTTTTGTCGTAGAAATAATTATTGAACATCCAGAAGCACATGAATTCAGTCTGACTGGAAGAGGGGTCTACTGTGCCCCAGACACAGGTTTGGTCCAGCAGCGCTTGATATTTAACCCGGTTTCGGGTCAAATTGATCAGTAATGGGGACGGTATGACCCTCTTCCAGGTCAGAGTTGACCTTGTTCTTGGTCAAAACTGAATCATTTCATAAAGGGTCTGGCCCCATCCGATCCTTTTCTGAGTAAGCTTGACTCCGTGCTCTAATTATTTAGGATTTCATAACCAAAGATAATACTTATCGGCTTACTGTACAAAGGCCACTAATGTCATGTATTAGAATGGTAATAGCGACAGTTGTTTTTGAAGGTGATTACTTTACCTTGAACTCTCTGACCCCTAACTTGCACACGCGATCGGTTTCAATTTCAAGAATCTTGCATATTTCGACGGCGAGGTCGACGATCACGTCTTCAGATTCCTTTGTCTGAATGATTTCGTCGATGTCCTTAACAATGTCTTTACAGGCATCGCACACGAAGTCGATACCAGTTTTACTAGCTAGGTCACGTATGATTTTTTCGCTGTAAAGAAAATGAAAAATGGAGGGAAACGCTGCATGATTTATTTATTGGAGAAATATCTTGAATTGAATTAAATTGAACTGAATTGTTTTACTATCACTTCTCAGTTGAAAACACAAGATACAGATCAAAATGTAGCCTACATAACATAAAATTTTGGCACCCTGAATACAAACTATGTCAATTATGCAATATCACAATTCCCAAATTGCATATTACTTTTGATATCCAGCTTGGGGCGAGTTGAGAAATAATTGTTAAAGGGTTTGCGTTCTCGGGTTCAAAGTGTATTTTACGATGAAAAATAGTGAAGCACAGTAAATTCAAATCCTAGAGGGGACCGCGACCACAGAATTTGTTTCTCCATTTCCTATTTTGACAGCCAAAGAGGGCGCGTCCGTACCCCACCCCACTCCGAATCCGCCATAATTCATAATTCATGTTTCGGTTCCTACAATAATTTAATCGAGGTCCAGTGCCAGGTTTTAGCGTCAAATCACATGCAGCAGGAGGTTGTAACTACTGCAAAAGCTAATAAGGAAGTTGTTTTGCAGTTACAATTTGGTAACGTCACGAGATATTCCGGATATTCCCCGACCATTGCTAGGGCAGGTTCAGTATTTTTGTAAAGGGGTTGTTTGACAGCGTTAACCCATGTGTTTTCTGAATATGGTGCTAAAAAATTACAGAGCAGAAAGAGTGGACGCCGTGAGTCAAACTCGAAGGCATCGTATAACATTGTTTACCAGTAAAAAAAAAAAACAAAAAAAACTAAAGCTACATGATTACCCATGCTGGTCAGAGTCTCTGATAAGGTAGGTCTAAAAATGAAGCCCTGAAAAAAATTGCAGTTCAAAACGATCATTTTGTGCTTTTAAAATGGGGAAATCCTTGATCGACCAATCCAGATTTCTCCCATAGAGTGCCGTGTGGCAGAATTTTCATCAGCTGACAATAATTCATGTGCCAATTAATGTACATACTTGACGAGTAACAGCATATTATGAAGTTTTGTGTTCTAGGGTGTTAATTTGTCTATTCAAACACTGTCAGATATGTCAAACAGTAAAGTTTGACAATTTTTAAATGGGGCTTCCACAATGTTACCCATGTATGTCAGCATATTATACTCGAAAAAAATACAGATACAAATTGACTCGGAAAACGTTGTGTTGATGCCAGACCCATAAAAGAGTCGGGTTTGAATCAGAAATTGATCAGATTTTACCCGGATTTAGTACCATGTAATCCTTGTTGGAGTCAAATTTGATCTCGTTTTAGGGTGTGACTACAACGGACCCTTTCATATTCTGACTTCATACTCTCTTTAAGAACGAGTGAAAATTTCACTCTTTAAGGAGCGGATTTGGAGTGAACATGTGTTTCTCACTTATTTTGGAGTGACTTCAGTTATCATTCGGGAATCCCCATGTTCACTCGAAATTCACTCTATTTAAAAATCCCCTCCTTACCGGGTGAACATTTTCAATCTTTTTTACAGGGTACTCTAAAATGAGGAGTAGGCCTAATTGTATGGATTATTTCAACATTTGGGTGGCACTTTGTAAGCCGATGGTTATCGGTACCTTTTGATAATTTTTAGACCTATTATGTCCATACGAACAATAAGCTTGTTCATCATGTTCATGCTTTTTAGAAATCTACTCACTGGTCTAATTTTCTTCCCAGTTAATAGTTAAATGTGCATTGATGTAAGGTAATTTTTTTTTACAACGGAGAAGCGTCCCGAACATGACGCAAAACGTTCTCGTCGGATTCAAACGCAAGCGTAGTTGGATTTAAATTATCGTTCTCGGGGTAGATGGTTCAATATAACAGGCGATTGAACCATCTGCACAAAACTATGATAAATTCTTAAACTTAAAGTGCAAAAAAAAAATCAAATTTCATCAGTCGGTGACCTTTTCCTATACAACATAGTTATCCCATGTGTTTCAAGTACAGGAAAAAGAGTTGTTGCACTATTTTTTTTTCATGGCAGTTCACAATCACGTGAACCACTAAGTAGAGTTTCCTGTACAACTGTGAACGAACTTACATAGGGCAATGCTTATTGTTGTGAGCTGTAGGTTACTTAGTTAGTATTTGCCATATTTACGCCCTGCTAAACACAACATTCAGCTGCAACTCATAATACATACACACCGAGAAGTGGCTTTCGCATCGCAATTTCCATCACAAAAGAAAATAAAAACAAAGTCTGTTTTTACAAAATATGCTACAAACGAAACTTGACCAAATTTTAAGATGCAGTTCTTACATATTTATCCTATTAAAAACAAAACAATAACAAACACAAACATGAAATCCATGAACTTACAGAATGTCGCCCGACTTGGAAATTATATGTTGTGACAAAGAAAACTTAGTGAAGCATGTTATGTCACGAACCTTCTCAC
This sequence comes from Eucidaris tribuloides, assembly GCA_001188425.1. Classification (NCBI taxonomy): domain Eukaryota; kingdom Metazoa; phylum Echinodermata; class Echinoidea; order Cidaroida; family Cidaridae; genus Eucidaris; species Eucidaris tribuloides. The sequence goes on from JZLH01S0342266.1 coordinate 48,963, forward strand.
AACAACAAATCCAATGAACTGAAGCTGTGCTTATAAATAGGAAAGTTGTTTTGCCTGTAATGACTATTGACTAAACATCCTTGAATCAATATTTTTTCCGTTATTCAATACTGGCTCACTGCCATAATACAAAACAGCGGTATACTCACAGGCCTGCCGTGTGCGACGGGGTACCTGCCGCAGCTCCGGTCATAGCGGCTTTGGTGACAGCCGCGAACATCGGCGAAACGTTCTGCTTTATAAATTCTTCCCTCGCGTCTCCCGCCAAACGCTGAAAGTTTTTTAAAATTGGCGATGACGTCACACTACAGAATACGCAGACGAGAAGAGCGAACGACGAGACAACCTTGATCAAATCCATAGCGAAATGATTGTGCCAGATAAGGATTCTTGAAGTACGCTTCCCACTTGAACATGGGTTTACTTTTTTGTCATGGTGGTACAGTAGTCTACCGGCGATGGCGTTGTTTTCTTTTATGAATTTGCAGACGACAGTTCCCAGAGTTTTGAGCACGTTCGTTCTCCGACAAGCTACGATTAATTGTAGCTCGTGGGTGTAACATTATTACGGTGCGATACACATTTTTTTCATGAGCATTGAGAACTAACAATAATTACACCTGGCGAGTAGGTTAAATGCATCGTAATGCCGTGTCAGATTCGTCATGGCAGATTCATGAATCATAACTGCATGTTTTGTTGTGCCTGTTCGGCCTGTTCCCTCACGCTGTGCTTTCTATGGTTTATACAGTGTGAGTCAAAAAAAAATACTACACCCAGAAAATTGTAAATTATGTTGAAATTCAGTTATGAACCATAACTCTACGTGTGTGTGTGTGTGTGTGTGTGTGTGTGTGTGTGCGCGCGCGCATCCCGTTTGATAAAATGTGGAATATCCGTTTACAAAATTGTCAAAATTTTACCATCTGACTCTATTCGATCTGACAGTGTTTAATTGGACAAATGAACACTCTAGCTAGAACCCAAATCGTAGACAGTTATGCCGTCACTCGTAAAATACGTAGAGATAAAAGATGACACATGAATTACTGTCAGCGGATGAAAATTCTGCGACACAGCAGTCTATGAGAGAAAAACTAGAATGGTCAGTCAATGATTTTCACTTTTTAAAAGCACTTAATGATCGCTTTGAAATGCAATTTTTCAGACTTCATTATTTTGTAGACTTTATCAGATACACGTGGTTGCATATTGTTATACAACTATTGTTATACAATGCCTTTAATTAAATCAATTTTGCACTCTCGCAAACAATGCCTCCTGTTCATCCAAGCGCGAACACATACCACACAAAAATGATACCAAATGATTCGGGATAAAACACTCTTTCAAAACATGTATGATAACCTTTCGATTATAACTGATTTTTTAAATACATGTAATGAGCAACATTCTAGGTGTGTTAATTGTTTTACTCACACTGTACACGAAGAGAGGTTGGTCCATAGATACGCTATGGAAAATCCTAACAACTCGTGGTAGAATCATGGAACGGTTAATCGTTTAAACGAACGAATTCGGAAGTTGCGTCTGGTCTGAATGTTTGCTGGAGGGGTGCCGTTAATGCCAGGTGTTGAAATTAATTATGCAGACAGAATTCCGACCATGGAAATGTACTTGACCGGAAACAGGTGAATGAAATAGCTGATCGTCTAGCTAGGAAGAGGAAAAGTCTGCAAAAATGTGCACATGCATTGTTAGTCTATTTCGATTACGCTATACGTACACAACAGATGAAAGAAACAAATTCTTATAATATGTGTGACAACACATCCGGACGGAAACGTGGTGTGACGTACAGACAAGGCTGCCTCTCGTAGGGGAAAATCCCTACCGTAGGGAATTTTAGCACGGTAGGGAGTAAGGAATCCCTACGGGGAAAATGACCTTCCGTAGGGGAAAGTAAGGATTTTTGATGATTTATAGGGAATTTTGACGATTTTCAAAAAATATTCTTAAATCCTCAAAGAATTTCTACGAACTCCCATAAATAGTCGTCTGTAGACATTATTTGGGTAAATCCATTGTCCAAGATGGTCACCATAATTGTGAAAACCGTAACGCGCGCATGCCGCAGTATATCGAGGTGATTACAATGTCAACTTTCTCAATTAGAATAAATCTCTTGCATTTACTAAGGTTATTTTGCAGGGGGAAACGTACCTTCGCAGGGGAAAAGTGGATTTTTGTAGGGGAAAACATAGCTCCGTAGGGAAAAATTGGCCTATTAGGGCGTAGGGGAAAATACGAATGCAGCGTAGGGGAAAATTAAAATTTTGAGTGGCAACCCTGATACAGAGCATGAATATTTTATTACTAATAAAGAAGCTGTAGGCCTACAGAGTGTTTTGCAAAAAGCTGAACCCAAGTTCCACCAGGAATGTATAACCTAATAAACATAATTATGTTTATAATGTCATCGCAAAGATAATTTATTACTCTTTCATTTGATACCATGTTTTGTAATAATTAAGCCTTGAGTTATCGAATTGCAAACATTTGCGTACAAGATCTGGATTTATTCATCAACACGGTCACAGATGTTTAATGACTGAGACGTCATCTTTTGTTAAAGAACAAAGGGTTGATGAATAGATCTAAATCTTGTACGCAGAGCAATTTTAACATTGCTCATCTAAAATGTTTGCAATTTAGTAACTTAAGGTTTATCACAAATATGGTATCAAATGAATGAGCAATAAATCATCTTTGCTATAATTGCAATAAACATAATTACGTTTTATGTAGGGGCCTATTATATATTCCTGGTGGAAGTTGAGTTCCGCTTTTTGCTTGAAAAGTATTGTAATGACAAGATATCGTTAGTACTTGATCATTATTATGAGGATGAATTCAATAAAATACAGTTCAATTCATGAAAACAAAACCAGCCGAATTTCAATGATGCATTTTTCAAAACGTAGGTTTGACGATTACCCCAACCGAACAGGACTGGCCATTCCCAAAGAATTCACATTTTACTTTATTATCGTCAAACGGATTCTTCAAAGGAATAGGCAAAATTGACTGTATTAATGAACGTTGTTGTTATTTTTGTTTTTGTTTTGTTGTTGTTGGCTTCTAGAGCAGGGAGTTGTATTTCGATTAAAATTGAGACGTCAACTATCTAGATTATTGGGGAGGGCAAATCGATATGTTTGCCCCCCCCCCCAATATTTCCATTGGGATGGCAACTATACCCCCCCCCCCCTTGGCACCCCAGGATCGACGCCCCTGGTAGGCCTATACGTTCCAGTGTATGGATGATTGTTATAAAATCTTTCTTCCATCAGTCAAGAACACTGACCCACAGGGCTGCTATGTTTTGATGACCTATTTTGTCGTGTGCCTGCAAAAAGGCCGTTAGCACCATAGACTTAATATATAGTGATGTGGGCCTTTTCCACGCACACAACGAAAATATTTTTCCTCTTCATTATCCAGAAGAAATTGATATATTCTTTATTTATCCGATAGGGGGTTCTTTTATATTGGTGAATTTTGGGTCAGTAGTTTTCATTTTGGAGCCAGTTTTTGCAAAACAGTGCATTGCAGAGGTAAAACGGTAACGATGTGTCCTCCCATACAAAGTACACGTACTGTAACTTGGGGCGCGCATACGGAATTTACGTTGGTTCACAAAACTGGCGCTAAAATAAATAAAAAAATACCAAACCAAAATGGATGATCTTGATGTCATTATACTTGCAAAAGAATAGTCTGTCAGAAAGATGAGATATTATAAGGATAAACACTTACCTTGGAAGATAACCGTAAATGTGCCGTTCCGTTCTTTTTGGACCACCCTGATAAACCCTCGATCGAACTGAAAAGGGGATGACCCGAAACTGAATTCTATTTACTATACAGTACTTTCGACGTGACTTTTGTACAAACAATACGGGAGCTCAGGCGCGAGCTGTAGACAAAATAATTAAAGGTTGCATAGTGGTGCATATAATGTAACATGCATACTTGCAGTATACGGGTAGAACAGCACAAACATGACTTTGTATTTATCCCTTTATTCTTAAATGGTGCATATACAGTATAATAACTAGTGGTTTGATCAGTTTGTCAAATGTATAGTTATGTATATACATGTATATTAACTCACTATAGCATTTGCTTATACATTATTGTGATATTAACTTTTATGACAAATTCCAAATTTCTGAAATACACGAGTGCGACATGTTAACCATGTCAACGGGTCGGGAAGTTGTCGGGTCACTTGCAATTCTGTCAGATAAAATAACTGAGGCCCATTTGACAGGTCTGAGCGTTGATCGGTAAGATTTTTTTTTCTTTTGTTTGTTGACTTGTCGTCCATCGGTACACGAAGGATTTTGTCTGAGTAACCCCCCCCCCGGACAGGGCGACACCACAGGGGGCAGGGGGCGGTCGCCCCTTTTTTTCAAAGTAATGAAAATAACGGGGATTATATAGTTTAATGAAAATTCCCCCCCCCCCTTATTGTTGCTTCATATGGCTCGTATTTTTTTTTTTTTATGGCGAGTAAAAAAATGATTTTTCGTCGATCGCGGCTCCTGCCCCGTTTGTCGAATGCAGGGCGCGCACATGAGCGCCAAATCCAGGGACAGGGGTGGGGACATGTACCCCCCCCAACGATTTTGAAGGTGGGGGACACTAATATCAAAATGTCCCCCCCCCCCCCCACGATTTGGAGAAAAAATTCTTCGTCCCCAAAATTTGTCTTTAACCCCCAGCTGAAGCGAGTTTTCGTGCGACTGTCGTGACCGGGCAAACATTTCAATGTGATGTCCCCCCGCATTTCAAAATGGATTTGCCGCGCCACTGCAGGGGCGTAGCTACGGGGGCCTGGCGGGCACGTGCCCCTCCCCAGGTGTTCCCCACAAAATCATGAAGCAAAGAACAAAAAAAAGTATGCGGCCCCCAAAAAATTTATTCTTGGGTGCCCGCCTACAAAATTTTCAAGCCCCCCCCCGTGTCCCGCTGCCTGAAAAAATCCTAGCTACGCCACCGGTCGAATGACGTTTGGCTTGTAATTTGGCAGGTAAAAGAAATTGGCGGGCAAAAAATGTTTTTTGGTCTTCGTCGCAAGAGCGTAGGCTGGTTTGGGCATGGGGAGGTGTACATCTCGGGGAGGTGGGACAGGGAGGTGCACATCTTAATGAGGTGGAACTAAAGTTGAGAAAATCAGGCGTTGAAAGCAAAAAAAGGTGGTGCAAATTTCTTTTTTTTTTTTGCTATTAGGGTGGAACTCCTATGGCTCTGCGGGGGGTGCACGTGCAACGTGCACCCAGTGCACCCCTCAGCCTACGCCCTTGCGTCGCCCCGATTGTCGGATGATGTTTGGCTTGTAATATGCATGGCTGGTAATTGTTTTGGCAGGTACAATTTTCCATATAGATTTTTCGCCCCTCCTAAGATTTTTACCCGGGCACCGCCCTGCCCCCCCCCCCCCCCGTTAGAAACGTTCTAGCAACGCCCCTGGTCGAAACTGAGTT
>JZLH01S0342281.1:4547-14761 GCA_001188425.1 Eucidaris tribuloides
ACCGAACACAGTTCGGGGGATGCAATTAGTAACCACATTCTCCAAAAAGTGGAGAAAAGTAAAATTCAATCCACCAAAGTAGGAGGAAAGTAGGATATTTATAAGTAGTGTTTTGAGTAGTAACCCTGAAGAAAATGGAAACATGCAGAATATGCGGGAAAAAAATTCTAAGATTGGCGTAAAAGCAGAAATCCGCAGAAACAAATTTTCCTCCACAAACAGATAATGATGGTACTTTACATTACTCTCAGCAACAACCTGGAAAGACTTGTATCACAAAGGGGTTTTTTTTTGACAGAAAGTAGAAAGTAGGAAAAATAGGACCAGTTGAAGGTCTGCAAACTCAAACCCCAATGGCAACCTTCCCTCAGTCTGAGGGAGATTTATTAATTTTATCTCGTTTTAAGAATTTTAAAAAGAGAGGAGTAAATTAATCAAATCAAACTGCACTTTTTAAAGATATCTGAACTGGCAACAGTAAATTCTGACTGATTGCCATATAATTCAAATAACAAGAGCAACCAGAGCAATTATCGCTGGAGCAAATGTTGATTTTACCAGATTAATACCTTCCATCCTGTTAGGTTAACATGTATATTTCCTGCAAATTTGATCATTACTATTTTTTTTTTTATTGACATATTTTTTTTAGTACAGTGGGAAAAAAAAAATCACATTTTCTATGTATCTCCGGAAAACGATATTATTTATTAATTATATCTTCAGAAATCTTAACAATATAAAAATGAAATTTGAAATGAAAGGGTAAATATTCATCTAATTTTTTTGCAGACAGCAATTTTTTTTTCCATTGTGTAAACAATTATAGCTGATAAAGTTGACACCACACACCAGAGTAACAAAACATATAATACAAAATTGTTTCATTACCTGTTTGTCTGCATGATCTTTCTCCAAACCTTCCCGCATCTTCTCCAAATCCTCTTCATGTTCCACCTTCAACTCATTCAGGGCTTTCTCCTGATCCTCCACGAACCTGTCCATCATTGTCTGGTGTTGATCGGCAAATTCCTTCTGCATCATCTCCAGATCCACCTTGGCTTGTTGCTGAGTAGTTTTGACCAGCTGGTCCATCTCATCGCTCATGGTGGTTCTGATCATCTCCAGACGATTATCGTACTCCTTCATCAGGTTTTCTTTCAGGAGCTGGACTTCTGGTGCCTCACCGGTCTCAATGTCTTCCCTGAGCTGGCGTAGACGCTCCTCACGTTCCTGCAACTCCTGCATCAACCGTTTAATTTCACCTTCAGAATCAAATATCCCCGATGAATGAAGCGATTCGGGCTGGTCTTCTTGAGGAGGTTCTACGGGCGAAGCCTTGAGCTTGTCTATTTCCTCTAGACAAACACCCAGCATGCCACGATGTGCGTCAATCTCAACTTGTAATAACGCCCTCTCGATTGTGGCATCAGAAACGATCTTAGCAACCTCATCAACAATTTCCTCTTTACCTGCCCTAATGATTAAGTTTCTTTCCGTTTGCCACTCTTCCTTCATCTTTTCAACATCCTCCAAGTCCTTGTTGTCTATCTGTTTCATTAACCTGTCAATCTCAACAGCATGGTCAATTTTTATTGTTTCTAGTTCACTTTCGAACCGTTCTGTCAGCTGTCTATGAGCACTTTCCAACTCCTCGAGGTGCTCCTCCTGCAGGGTCTCTCGCAATCGCTCCATTTCATCTGCGACCGCTGCGGCCGTGTCTGCTGCCATCTCTAGTCTCATCTCTTGAATCTCTGCTGCATGTTGGTCATTAATTTCATTCCTGAGTCTCTCCATGGCATCAGAGTGCCCTGCTTTCAAGCGATCCATCTCCTCCGCCACAGCCCTGGAGGACTCGGCAACAGCCTCCAGTCGCAACCTCGCAATCTCTTTGGTATGATCAGCATCCAGCTGATTTCTCAGCTGCTCAAACGCATTCAAGTGTTCCAGTTCAAGGTCGTTGACATCCTGAGAATGTTTGGAATTTAAACGTTCCTCGAGCTGCTGCAGATCAGTGTCACGCTGGAGGTCGTATTCCATTTTGACTCTCGCCATCTCGGCTTCGTGTTCACTCTCCAATTCCTGTCTCAGATTATCCACACTCTTCTGATATTCTTTTTCGAGCTGCGCTCTCAATTCCTGCTTCAACTCGGCTTCCACTTCCAAGAACTTCGGAGGGGATCGTGGCGGCGAGCTGTCGGTATCCGACACATGTGTGAGTGTCATCATGGCATGAGAATAGTCTCGCCTCTTGGCATCTTTCTCATCATTTTCATCAGCATCCTTTCCATCGCCACTTGCATCCTGTGCTTCATACAGTGCCTTCAGTTGTGCCATGTCCTGTTTCCAGCGATTCTCACTCTCCTCCACCTGATTCTCAAAATACACTCTCAGCTGACTGAGTTCCTCCTCATGCTCTTCCTGGAGCTTGGCTCTTTGATCGGTTAATGCTGCTTGAAGCTCTTTGTTCTCCTCGGAGAGTTGATTGGGATCGGTCACCCCAGCCTGTTCCAGTTGCGCCTTCAGTGCAGCCACATCAGCCCTGTACTGCTGCTGGAGATCGGAGTGAGCGGCTCTGAGTAGGGCCAGGTCTGAGATGAGATTAGACTCTGTCTGGGATCTGGAACTCTCAAGCTCCTCCCTGGCTTTGACAAACTGTTCATACTCCGCTTTGAGGTTGGCTCTCAATTCCGCTAAATCCTTGTGGTGGACTTTGTCAAGGTTTTTACGCATTTCTGTGAAAGATAATTACAAGAAATTAGTACAAGGAATTGCATGATACCCATTATTACACAGGTATTGCCATCACTATGTGACAAAAGCAAGACATTAATTTTTATGTAGTCTTCTCCAAACTATCAAATTTAATATATTGCAAAATTGGATTTGTCGCTAACTTCTTTTGTTACAATGTGATCACAAAACAACAAATATTTACAATCTGTATTTTTTTTGCTTCAAAACACAAATGAATCACTTTATCACAAGACACGTTATAATTCATCTAAAAATGATATTGCCTGACGCCGACACATAGAATTGCAGGTATTCAAATTACCCTATCAAACTTTTCTATCATTTCAAGTTCCTGTGATCTTGACCACTTAAACACAAACAAATTGAAAAGTAGCAGCAATCATTTGCAATCTTACAGCATTACAATCAGGAAGAAATAAGTCCAATGTGAATTTAAAAGCAAAGTTCACCCTGACGACAAGTTGGTTCTAATAAAAGTGGAAAAATGAGAAAAACATATTAATGAAAGTTTGGCGAAAATCCACCAAAGAATATGAGAGTTATGAAGTTTCAAAGTTTTAATTTTGTGACGTCACATGCGAGCAGCTCCCAATATGTCATGTGATCATATAAATTCCATAAAGTGTCGTTTTCTCAGAAATTTGGAAATGATTTTACCTGTGCATTCAATATATTATCAGAAAAATTATTTCATACAGGCTTCTATGAAAAACATCCCATTTAATTATCATAAATCATTTTTAAAAAAAGCAATTTATGGAATTTATATTACATGACATATGGGAAGCTGCTCGCATGTGATATCAACAAAATTAAAACTTTGAAACTTCATAACTCTCTTATTCTTTGGTGGATTTTCGCCAAACTTTCATTAATATGTTTCTCTCATTTTCCTGCTGTTATTAAAACCAACTTGACGTCAGGGTGAACTTTACCTTTAACAGACAATTTAAGACAGAAACATAACTCGCCTATTGTCTTTTGCCATGAGTATGCCATTAATGAAAGAAATCTGTCAGCTTTTAAATAATTATCTACAAGTGTCATCCCTAGACACTTTCAAGTTTAAATTCTAATAAAATGTGATGGTGGTTTAGTCTGTGTTGATTGAGTAGTAACATGAGGTTACACATTCCCTTGTTTTTTAATATATGTTGCCAATGATATAATATTTCCACACATTTTACTGTAACTGTATTCCAACTTCAAATTAAGTGTGAAAACAGTTCATGCTGTTTTGACCCATCTTGCAATTGAGGGACACTACCTTCAATGTTAAAGCCATTGGCTAACATTTACCACAGTTAAAAAAAATAATGTGAGCTACATAATCCTCCACACTCTTTGATAAGGACTAAAAATGAAGCCCTGAAAAAGTTGTATTTCAAAATGATTTAGTGCTTAAAAAAAGTGAAAATCGTAAGTTGACCGGATTCACCTCCCCATTTCCTCCCACAAACTTACTGTACGTAGATCTAGGCTATTTTTTGCTCGCCCCGAGTATTAAAGGTAAATGACATGATCGGGGGTAGTCCTCAACTTGGGCTGAAACTAATCAAGTAAACTATCTAAGGATTCTCCTGTCGAAATCTTGTAGTAAAACGTTGACTCATTCTAAAATAACTAATGTCAATGTCCCTCGTGGCAGGCAAACCTGCTGTGTGGCTCTCTATAGGTCCTATTTTTATTGTGCCCTGATAAAATTAAAATACTAGTTTGTTCATGCTTGATTCTCCTTAAGTAAACAAATTAGACAAATCCTTCCAACTGGAAAATCCACTCCAGCTGGTGTATAGTTGGTATATATTTCAACTCATTTGGTTCTTGAGGCATTTTCATGTGTTCCCAATCATGTCACTAACCTTTGTTTATTCATTCATACCTTGCCATTGGCAGCATAACTTTCCAAACTTTTGTATTCTAGGGTGTTTATTTGTCGATTTGAACACTACTACGTAGCTCTGATATCAAAGTTTGACAATTTTTTAAATTAAAGCTTCACAATGTTAGCCTATCACTTTAACCCGTTGCCTACAAGATTCTGAAAATCCCATAGAGTTAAGACAGGACAGATCCGGTTCCCGTAACTAACAGGTTAAAAGGCGAGTAAAAGAAAGGTGAAGGAAAGTAAAGCAGTAATCCAATGTTTCAGTCTGATGAGTGCCACCAAATGTGTTGAATGTTCATCCAAAGCCAACTTGGCTCTTTTTTTTAGGTATCTTTCTTCAGCTAGATCAAATCTGGACAAGAATAAATGCAGTAATTAAACCGAGAATAAAATTGCCCCGATTACCCTGCCATACAGAAGAATTTTTGAGAACAGTCTGAAAATGGTTCAGTCACAGTGATACCGCAAAAGCTGACCCAAAGATGGACCACAAATGCTGCAAAAGACTTTCTGTCAGACCACCTTCAGAGGTGGTCTTAGAGGTGGTCTTAGACCATTTTGAATGTGTTTCAGTTTTCAGACCATTTCAAATACAGTGTAACCACAAGCAATGCACAATAAGGTCCAACTCTATTCTGTGACCCATTCTGAGATGGTTCTCAAGACGCTTGTGGTGGTGTATCCAGGGTCTTTGCATACGACCCCCGCTCCTCCTTTTCCTTTCCCACCTACCTTCTGCATGTTCCACCAGCATCTCCCTCTCCGTCAGCAGCAGGCCCACATCCTTCTGGTGCTCCTCCTCCAGTCTCTGTTTCATCGTGTTCACCTCCTCATCTCGTTCCTCCTGGAAGTGCTGCCTCTCCTCCTCTAGGTCCTGACGGTATTTGGCCTCCATCTCGGCTCTCAGGCCTTCCAGTCGCTGGACCGCCTCCTGGTCCCACTGTTCGGCTAGGGTCTGCAGGTAAAGAGGAGAAAGAAGAATAAGATGATGAATGAATCACGAGGAGGAGAAGGAGAGGAAGAAGAGGAAGGAGAAAGAGGAAGGAGGAGGAAGAGGAAGGAGGAGGAAGAGGATGAGAAGGAAAAGAAGTATGAGGAGAGGACAAAGAAGAAGAAGAGAGAGAGAGAGAGAGAGAAGAAGAAGAAGAAGAAGAAGAAGAAGAAGAAGAAGAATGAGGAGAGGAAGAAGACAAAGGAGGGATAGGAGGAGGAAGAGCAGGAGAAAAAGAAGAAGGAGGGGACGAAGGAGAATAGGGGGAGAAGGGAAAAGAGAATGGGGAGAAGGGAAGAAGAAGAAGAAAAAGAAGAAGATGACAATGATGATGAAGGAGAAGAAGGAAGAAGATGAGATCAAATCATATCACATAAAGAAAGAGATGAATAAATGAAGACACTACATGCAACCTTGTTACACTCACTGTCTTTTTATAATGAAATTTGTGCCATTGTTCGCAAATATTAGTATGTTAAGTCAGGGATATGAGGAGTCACACTATCACCCGTTGGAATGTTGGTTTTCAGGTTCCGGGTATTGCAAAATCTAATGTATTAATTTTCATGTGTTTTATTCAGTTCCAATGTCAACAACCCCTCTCTATCTATCTTTCATTCAATTACAGTGTCTCATTACCAGTATAAAGTTATTGTGTTTGTTTTTATAATTCCACTTTGTAATAATATGCAATTACTTTATCATTTTATACAGGCACACATTTCATATGTATTGTTTTGCCAGTGAAAGTCAAATTTTCGTCATTGCCGTCGTAGCATACTCTTATGAGAGTGTAGCACAGTACAGAACGTCTGTTTTAAGCCATTCTAGTTGCTTGCTCTATAGAACCAAACACCTCCCTCACTGTTCTGTCCAATCTACATCTTGGCCTCCCTCTACTACGTTCCTTAGAATTTTGGCCACAAGGATTTCCATACCATGTCTCATATGCCCAAACTATCTTATGTTTCTTGACACATTGCAGTAGCCAGTCACTAGGTACACTAAGTACACTTCTCATGCCTTCATTTGTTTGCCGCTGCACCCAAGAGACTCTCAAAATCCTGCGATAATATTTGTTTCAAAAGACAGATAATTGAAATACACAAATACACGTAAATCAATTGATGCTCACCTGAACGACGTCTTTATGTTCGTGGCTCAGCCGTCTCTGCAACTGGGAGATCAGCTCATGGGAGTTGTAGACCACTTCATCTGTAAAGAGAAAAAGGCACAAATTTTAAAAAGTTATGAAAAAAATAAGAATTCCATCAGTTCCATAGATGTCAGTGTGGAATCATAATCAGAACTCAAGTCCAATCTCTAGTGGACTTGGATCTCGGACTCGGATCTTGGACTTTGATCTCGGACTCGAATCCAACACTGATACTGTGGTAGCATTCTACAAAATCAACATTACTGCACTTGTTCTGACATGGCAATTAAAGATCATTATTTAATTACAAAACAAATTTACTTATCAAAACAGTATATAAATCAACCAATCAATAAATAAAAGATATATATGTATACAATTAGAAAAATACATGCATACTTTTTTTTATGATAAAGACTATACAAAAGTGAACACAAAATAGATTGATGCTTACTTTGTTTTAAATACAAATAAAATAAAATATTCTTACTGCCACAGTCACAGACATACAAACATATAATGTTCTCTCAATGAAATACAAAGCATTCTGACAAGATTCTATGCACACCTTACATATAAGACAAGCTAATAACAGCAAACGTAAAATGGCTAAAAAGCAAAAACAGGAATTCATTCACAGTAGCAAATCGATTACAGTGTATTTGTAAGTGATGTAACTACTACCTTTACACAAGCGGATAATAGTTATATATTCGCTCTAATTCAGTATCAACAATTAGCCACCCATCCAAATTCGAATACTCACTGAGAATGAAGTTCTGTTCTCATACTGTATAGATCATTCCACAATCCACAAAATGGTATCTATTCCACACCAAACTCAGAATAGTATGCAAAGTCTGTACAGTTCTGTCACCCTGGTACAGATTGGGTGAAACGCATTGACACATATTGTAGGCTAGAAAATATAATAGGAGCTTCAAGATATTTGAAAAATCATACCAGTTGTGTATCAAACAAAACCTTATAAAATTTCTTCCTGTCATGGTTCTGTATTTGCTGAAGTTTGCTGCATATATAATTGAAACTTGGAGGGTTTCCTCAACATCTGATAATCATTTATTGTAGTTCAGAACTAAATTGATTGGTCTAGGTAACCCCTACCAGCCTAGAGTGTATGACACACTACATGAAACAAGGGTACTTTTACAGATCGAGGGTAGGAAGGGTTAAATGAAAATAGCATAGCCTTGAGTATGTACAGTAAGTCTTCCCATCCACTCACAAACGTACAATAATCAAAAAAAAAAAAAAAAAGAGAATTGTCAAAGGTTACCTAAGTGAAATTGAAACCCCACAAGTATTTGTGTCCTTGTCATTTAATCCTTAACCCTTCCAATACCAAACTTAGAATATGACATGCAAAGTGTATGGAGTTTAATACAGAAACCCTGCTATCATAATTATTCTTATTCTTATTACTATTATCCTTCTTCTTCTTCTTCTTATCATCATTACTGCTTTTATTGTTATTATCATTATTACTACTATTATCATAATTAACAGTAATGATGATAGTAATATTATTATTATTATTATTATTACTATTATTATTATTATTATTATTATTATTATTATTATTATTATTATTATTATTATTATTATTATTATTATTATTATTATTATTATTATTATTATTATTATTATTATTATTATTATTATTATTATTATTATTATTATGATACATATTATTATTATGAACATTGTAATGATATTTTATATTAACAACATATAACAACGTACCATTTCAAAAATAGTGTTCATCAATTCAGGGTTTTACTGTGTTCAAAAACCACTTTATGCTAATCTTACAGGAAGGCAGTTTAGTATAAGACAAGGTTCAAGATTCTACCACCATTTGACTGCCAAATACCAAAAATATGAACTTTATGTTTTCATAATGAAAGATATGTTTTCTAGACTGAAATTTTGTGCTGAATTCATTTCTGAAGTCAGAAATGCAAAATATACTTTCGTTTTTTAGATATGTCATAATTTTTTTGTTTGGGTATGTTGTAGTGAAGCTAATGGGCATATGTAGTCTCCGTTCTAGACCATGCAACTGTTTTGACCTCCATAGTACACTCACTCTCCGACTGTTTTACCCCCAGACATACTTACTTTGCCTTCAATCAAAACTCTTGTATTATTCAAAGCAGTGACCGAAGATAGTAGTTTCCTTATCAATATAGAGACGGGTTAATGTACATGTAAATGTCTGGAAGTCAGACTAGGGCACATATTGCCTTTAGACCAGTTTCATAGTAAACACACATTTTATGCATACCATTCTGTCTGACCATGGACCCTACTAGGGTCCATGGTCTGACAAAGGTTGCTCTTAGCAACCTGACAGCTGGCTGGAGGCTTGCCAGACATAGCAACAACTAATGTATGCATATTGCATTTTTGGCATTCCAAATGTATTCATAAGAACAGGTGGGTAGTTTTAGTAGATTGTACAGGGTGTGTTTTTGATATTTGGGTCCAAAATCAGTAAATTGAAATTGTTAAAAAAATTATTTTGAAAAAAGTATGAGGGCTACTGTATCAGAAATCTAATCACTTATGGGGAAGTATATTGAGCATAATTGATAAAATTTTCAGGCCTGTGGCGTGATTGGTTTTCCTAAAATAATTTTTTTAACAAATGGCCTGATTTTTTTCACACTTTGGGGTCGGGGTAGCATTTTTGCATTTTTCCCCAGTTTTTTAATTTATAAGTAAAATTAAATCCTAATAAGCTCGAAGCTAATTAAATTCTGCATAAAACGAGGGGAAAATTCAGCCTTCTAGCCCCTTTCTATCAGATGTTATAGTGGTTTAAAAGGTGCATCACTCAGAAAATGGGCTTTTTTGGGGTATCATTTGTCATGGCAAAGGGTAATTTCTTTGGGTTACCACATGTAAAGTATGTAGTAAATTAGAGCAAGTAAAGTCTCACTGGAAAGAATATGCTAGGAACTAATGAAAATAAACAAAAAAGATGAGATTAATCCTATTTTGTGAATACTACAACCATTTCAAAGTTGCTGGTGAAAAATTCTGTCACCCCAAAGTGGCCTTTTTTGGCCAAAAAATGGCCATAAATCTGATTTTTCCTCAAAAAGTATGAAAGATACAAGGTTCTAAGTTTCAAAAACTGAAAATACATTTATTTTTACCCTACAAACGACCTAAATTCTTTTTTTAACATGTAATATTCCCCCTTAAATATTTTTTTCACACTTTTGTCAGTCAAATGGTGGTAAGATTTTGAACCTTGTCATAAGCCAATTATGCATGTAATCTTAATTATATTCAGCATTGATTTTTTGAAAGTTTGTTAATGCTGCGTGTGTGTGTGTGTGTGTGTGTGTGTGTGTGTGTGTGTGTGTGTGTGTGTGTGTGTGTGTGTGTGT
>JZLH01S0342298.1:0-15000 GCA_001188425.1 Eucidaris tribuloides
GGCATTACCGTGACGTAGGTCTACACACTAAATAAATACTAGGTTAAAGTTTCGAAAACATAATGCTTGTGTGCAACAGCGTGCAATATTACCCCCCCCCCCCCACACACACACACACACACACACACACACACACTCACACACACTCACGCATTTGTATAATGCGAATCATACCTCTCTCTTTTTCGTAATAAAAGCGAGGCAGTGCCCCTTTTGCATTGGCACCCTTTCTTCACTGTAAGACACAATTATAATAAATCACAGAATTTCACCTAATATTATAGACTGGGTCAACTAAAACGATATTCATGTCACCAATAGTGACACTTACCAAAACACATTCTTCGTTGAAAAAAGTGGCCTCAATTTTGTCTCGTACATGCAAATAACTATAACATTATTAAATGAATAAAAGGGATTATTTACAGAGGTGAGAATGCGATGTAATGGAGTTTTCATTGTCTCTCTCTGTATTTTAGATCGCAACTGCTGATTTATAATTTTTAAATAAAAATGTCAGAAAAAATGAACCAGAATTCAAACCCTTCAGCTACAGCTATTCGTGTTGCGACAATACCACCAGGCTATTACTGGTTACTGGCATTGATACGATAAACACATGAACAAATACCAAAGCTCACAACTTTGACATTGTTATGTTAAATAGTCCAAGGCAGGCATTTTTAGTATTATTATTAAGTGAATCTAATGGATTATTCAGAGAGGTGAAAATGTTATGTAATAGATTTTCATTTGTCTCTCTCTGTATTTTAGATAGCAACTGCTTATCTACATGAATAACTTTTTAACATATGTAGATGAAGATGAAGGTTTCGAATTCTGGTTCTTTTTTTTGTGACATGTTTGTGAAAACATTATAGATCAGCAGTTGCAATCTAAAATACAGAGAAAGACAAATGAAACATCTGTCGCACAACCATAGCATTGTCAACCCTATGAGAAACGAATACCTATAATACAACTTGCATGTACCCCCCCCCCCAAAAAAAAAAAAAAAAAATGTCCCTCTAATAAACTGCTAAAATAAATCCAAACTCAAGCATTATTCCATATTTGGTGTTCAGATTTTGAAAGCCCGTTTTATTGTATAATTTTTGTAAAAAAAAATCATTGGTCTCGCTTCATTGGTTTTTAATACACAGTCTATTATGTAACAGCAGTGCTGTTCACCCCATTCCAAGTTTGCAATGCTACATCAATACATCAACCTGAATGGAAATCAGGTGAAAGAACGTGCTGGAGAACAATTAAAGTTTACAAGCTGGAAATGAAAGGAAAAAACATAAGTGAAACATACTCTGTGAAAGTAAACACGACCAGTGGAACAAACCTTTGGTTAGTTTTCTCTCTTCTACCTCCATGTTTTCATATAACAAACTGAATGAACAGTTGTTGAGATGATTCAAGTGAAGCGTGGAATACCGTATATTATGTCTGTGATGTGCCTTTCTTTTTATCAAATTTGGAATGGGCTGGAAAGCACTGCTGTTACACAAGGATCTGTGTATTCAAAACTAATGAAGCGAGATATTTGAATTTTTCACAGGAATTACACAATTAAGTGGTCCTAAGTATGTAAAGTTTATTGAGTACAAAACCTGATTTTAGTAGTTATTATGTGGTCTATAAGAGGGGCATTTTTTTTCTGGGACACGCTGTACAGGATTATAGAGGGAACCACCAAGCACAGCATAATATACATTATTCATTATTACTGTCGATCTGTTCTACATTCTTGGTGTCCTTACGCTAATATCTCAAAGAATAAAATCGGAGTTGA
Organism: Eucidaris tribuloides; assembly: GCA_001188425.1. Lineage (NCBI taxonomy): Eukaryota > Metazoa > Echinodermata > Echinoidea > Cidaroida > Cidaridae > Eucidaris > Eucidaris tribuloides. Next base: position 1,802 of record JZLH01S0342298.1, read on the forward strand.
TCCAAATTCTTCCTAAACATCATCGGTGAAGCCATTCGGACCACCGCAATAGATAAAGACCACATACATATATATCTACTCATTACTGCGGAAGCAGATTGCAAATAGGTATACCCGCACACTACACTAACAAGCAAATACTGCGTACGGTGTAGCTATGTGGCGGGGATTCCCCGCAAAGACGAATGTTGCGCAATTTAGGGGATTTCCCTCACGCGATACTTCATTGAATCGTTTGTCCATAGGCCAGGAGAACACAAGACGACTAGCTACGACACAAGATAAACAGTCACAACAAAACGATTTTTTTTTCTGGGACACGCTGTACAGGATTATAGAGGGAACCACCAAGCACAGCATATATACATTATTCATTATTACTGTCGATCTGTTATACATTCTTGGTGTCCTTACCTTAACCCGTTGGAGACTAAGTACGAGTGAACTCGTGTTGGGTTCTGAGGAAAATGCGTGTTATAGTGAAATCAACTCGTCTCCAACGGGTTAATATCTCAAAGAATAAAATCGGAGTTGATCCAAATTCTTCCTAAACATCATCGGTGAAGCCATTCGGACCACCACAATAAATACAGACCACATACATATATATCTACTCATTACTGCGGAAGCAGATTGCAAATAGGTATGCCCGCACACTACACTAACAAGCAAATACCGCGTACGGTGTAGCTATGTGGCAGGGATTCCCCGCAAAGACGAATGTTGCGCAATTTAGGGGATTTCCCTCACGCGATACTTCATTGAATCGTTTGTCCATAGGCCAGGAGTACACAAGACGACTAGCTACGACACAAGATAAACAGTCACAACAAAATGATTATTATTATTTTCGTGCATGTAACGTGGCTTCAAGATGGAGGGTGGGGGCAGTAGGCCGAACTTAATGCATGTGATAGTATGTTCAAGGATTAGGACGAAATATTTTCATCATTGTGAATATTTTGCATAGAAAACTGTTGAACAACTCGGGGATTGAGGAGCTTGTTAATTAAGATTGGCTTTAAAAAGCCTTAAAAAAAAACTAAAACTAGTCACCATTTCGCATAACAAAGATATATGGCAAATTATTTATTTACGATATACAGTTATTAATTGAAAACAACGTAGTAGATAATCAGAAACCGCGGTAACTTACCGCTCTCCGGCATTTCAAGACAACAACTGAACTATTTGTATTTATAAATTCCTGCCCGCGGCGCGAAAACAATTATACGCGTCCCCAATTTACACAACAACCACGCGCACAGGGCGCTCTACTCGTTTTACATTGCCCCCTCCTATTATTTCGTTTAGACGCATTTTCAAATTCAAAATAATAAAACACTTGATAAAGCCCTATGGGCGAAAATTCGTGAATATATATCGTTAACGGAGATTGTATTTAATTTTATATATATATATATATATAGGTGTATGAGGATGTATATGTGTATGTGTATGTGTGCATACTGTGTTATGTGTGTGTTGTGGGTTGTGTATGTGTGCTCTTACAGAACAGTATGGGGGTATAGAGAACAATACAATAGATGGGTTTGTTTCATGAAATTTATGAGAAACAAAGAAAATCTGACTCGGGCACACAGAACAATAGGGAACACTGATGTACTTCACAAAGAAATGCACAGCCTAAACCACAAATATTTAAAATAAATCGTAAACGAAGGTTTGTAGATTTAGATTTAAATTTTAAAGACTTATATTTTAAGCATATGAGACTGAAATATAAATCGTTCAGATATAAATCCAAATTTCAAAATCGACTGGTGTCCTTAACCACATCTATCAGGATTCATTTTAAATCCTAATTTAAAGTGTATGTAAATTTATGCGTGTGGGTGTGGGTGGGAGTGGGGGTGTCTGTAACTGGGCGTGGTTCTTCTTAGTAAAAATACAATATGATACGTATTTCCTCTATGCTTCTGGCAGTTGTATGTAGGTCTATATTTTGCCTCATAAGGAATCATCCTATACATTTCCGTAGTGACTATCTACAGGCCATTGCATCGGTTTCCAATTTCGTATCCAATATCGATTTTCAAATGATCAATTTTACGTCATACCACCAAAACTGAAGAAATTGAGAACTTTTCGTAAAATCTGGGTTCAAGTGTATATGTATCAGGTTTAGGTATATCATTTCAGTATCATTTTCTAATCGTCACTGTATGTTGCTGAGGGTATCTGAAACCAAAGACTATAGTGAGGTGAGAGTCGCACCGTTTGCTTCCCTATACCACTGCATCTGCAGTAGGGTACTTGGCTTCCTTGTTCTTGTACAGTATCGTAAGACCGGGGCGTAATACTTGCCCAACCGTCATTTTCATGTTTTGATTTCAAACCAATATAAGCTCAAACATGGCATCACAGGAGAGTGCTTTGTCGACATATTACAACAATAATGAGACGATGGAAGTCAGAGGTTTCACCCAATATTACCAACAAGCCATTGTAGCCAGTATTTACTGCGTTATTTCTGTTGTTGGTGTTGTCGGCAACGGTTTGGTCATAGCAGCGGTGGTCCTATCCCGCAAACTACAAACCACCACCAACGTATTTGTCGTAAATCTCAGCGTTACGGATCTATTGGCTAGTCTCCTGCTGCTGGGACAAGCTACAGCCCTACTTGGACGGGATGGCTGGCCGCTACCGGACTGGATTTGTGTGGCTGTTTCTGCAGCTAGCATCACCTCCATTGGGTGTAGTCTTGTCACAATCGCACTTATTGCACTAAACCGATATATATTAATTACAAAATCAAGTGCGACCTATCAAAAAGTGTACAGACCGTTGAATATTATCCTAATGATCACCTTTACCTGGCTGTTTAACATTTTAGCCATCGTCCTGCCTGGAGCGTCGCATCTCGGCTATAGTCGGGTCTATCGATTTTGTTCCTGGAAGTCAAAATCTTGCAACACCACTGTAATCGACTATACTATTACTTTTGCGATATACACACTCCTTGCAATTATTTTCATTTTCTACGCGTGTATCTTCAGACATATAACGCTCCACGCTTCCCGCTTTTCGACTGAAAACGCTACAACCAGAACGCTGGAGGCCACTGTCACAAAAAATCTCCTGTTCGTTTTTTTGCGGATTCTCTGTTTGTATTGTTCCTTATACGACAGCTAACTTTATTTCGTGTTTTGACTCATCACAACAAACGACCCGTGTCTTTATTGTCTGTATCCTCATGTTGTATGTGAATTGCTGCATTAATCCTATCATCTATGCCTGGAAACATCCACACTTCAAACCTGTCTTCCGTTGTATCATTAAACGCCAATTGTCGGAAATATCCGAACCCTCCAATATTCTGAAAGTTCTCGCGCTAAACAGAAGAACCGTGAATATAAAGAAGGGAACTAGTAGCAGCACTCAAGAAGACCAAGTCGATGAAGTGTAATATTCTATAACATGTTTTGAATTTAAATGAAAGTGGCATATCAGTGGAAGTACCTTTCAGGTATCTACATTGCAGATACAAATTACAAGACGAAGTTGAAACCTGTCTCTATAAAAGCATCAAATCTTTAATTAGGAAAATACGTTTCTTCTGCAACATATGGAGACAGATAGGTACATACAAGTTTTTCAGTTTGCATTTGCTACAGAGATTTTAATTGGATCATAATGCTTAGAATATGGATTAATCGAGTCCATAAACAAGGTTGAAAAAAAAAACGCGCCGGAGATACCGCGCCGGTGTTCGCAACGCCAGTGAACGCGACAGGAGAGAAAAAAAAAGGTGGAGGGGTACAGACTTGAACTTCTGGTGTAAGGATGAATGACATGACAACTTGAACACTTTGGAAACCACGGCGTATTTTATGTTAGCGAGCTATTGTACGGTCTAGAATCGCGGGTTTGCTTCATTTCCCTTAGCTTCAACCACGAAATATTTGTTGATTATGCATCAGATTTGTAGATGACAAGTACAAAATGAGAATTGGGGCACACACGTATTTAGGCGGTGTTTTGGGGTGTCCATTTTTTTTATTTATTTTTGCAAAAGGGGTAGTTAACTCCGAATGTATGTATGTATGTGTGTGTCAAGGGAGGTACCGAGGGAGGGGAGAGGCAGGGGGCGGCCGCCCCCACCCATTTTTTCAAAGTAATGAAAACAACGGGGATTTTACCGATTGTCGAAAACTTCTCCTCCCAAATTGTTGTTCATTTTACTAGTAAAAACATTTTTGAAGGTCACAAAAAAATAATGCTTTTGGTCTCCGTCGGCCCTGCCCCTGCTTATCGAATGCTGTTTGGCTTGTAATCTGGCTAGTACCCGATAGATTTTTCGCCCCCTGCCCTGAGATTTACCCTGGCGCCGTCCCTGCGTGCGTATGTGTGCTTCTTTGTGTGTGTGTTTGGGGGGGGGGTGGATGGGTGGGTGGGTTGTGGGTGTGTGGTGGTGGGTGTGTAATGTATGTGCTAGGAGCTCCTTCATATGTGTATAGACCTGAGTGTGTGGGAGAGAGGGCTAACGGAAATAGGGAAGGTCAGTTTAAGTTTTTAACAAGTCTATTCACTGTATCATTTTTTTTTAATTGTAAGGCATTCAAGACAGAATGTGTTTTTTTTCGGTTGTTTGAGGTTTATATCAGTTATCATTTATCAGATAGTATTTGTATCCAATTTAAGAAGGAACATTCATAAGAAGTCATGTGAAATGTGTACGGTTGTTAAGAAATATTATGTTTATTTAGTTTATTTGATTTATGCATATGTTAAAATTACTGGCCAACACTTACCACAGTTTAAAAAAGAATATGGGCTACATGATTCCCCATGCTACCAGTGTCTTTGCTAAGGTCTAAAAATGAATCCCTGGAAAAAAAATTGTATAAATTTCAAAATGATTATTCAGTGCTTTAAAAAAGTGAAAATTGTAAGTTCACTGGATTCACCTGGCCATTTCCTCCCATAGACCTACTGTGTGTACACCCAGGCTATTTTCTACTCGCCATGAGTATTAACTGTTTATTCATGCATAATTTGCGATTGGCAGTGTAACCTTCCAAACCTTTGTATTCTAGGGTGTTTATTTGTCCGTTTGAACACTACTATGTAGTTCAGATATCAAAGTTCGACTTTTTTTAAATTGAGCTCCACAATGTTAACCTATCACTTTAATGCATTGAATGGAAAATAAAGATGATCGAAAAGCCAAAACTGTGTGTGGTATTTGTGTATGTGTGTGTGTGTATGTGCGTGTGTAAGTGTATGTGTGTTGATGTGCGTGTGTGTGTGTGTGTGTCTGTGTGTGTGTGTGTGTGTGTGTGAGTGGTGTTGTGGGTGGTGTTGTGTGTGTGTGTGTGTGTGTGTGTATGTGTGTGGTGTGTGTGTGTGTGCGTGCTGTGTGTGTGTGTGTGTGTGTGTGGTGTGTGTGTGTGCTGTGTGTGTGTGTGTGTGTGTGTGTGTTGTGTGTGTGTGGTTGGTGTGTGTGTGTGTGTGTGTGTGTGTGTGTGTGTGTGTGTGTGTATGCTGTGTGTGTGTGTGTGTGTGTGTGTGTGTGTGTGTGTGTGTGTGTGTGTCTGCGTGTGTTCGTTTCCGACCCCCAAATGATTTGGCTTATTCGTTTCTGACCCCAAAATGATTTGGCTCGTTTTCCACTGACAGGACTGTATGTTTGTAGAATCATTTGTTGACAATTTCACAATGGATTGAGTACTGTAAGAATGAAATAATCTATGCCTCCCAGTGAAACAAGATTTTGTTACGGTCAATTAAAGGGACCGTAAAGTCGCAAGTCGTGGGCGTTTGGACCTGGCCCGACTCGGGTAATATTCGGGAATGCCCGTATACTTTCGGAAAACGAGAGCGCACGAATTGTGTGCAATTCCTTATGCAGCACGTATTCACCCGAAGAAAGGCGAACTAAGCCCAACTGATCCTCATCGGCAATTCTGTTCGCAGCTCTGCGATTGTTGTTACCCACCAATACAATACGTAGCATAGAGTTCAGTGTTACGCACGGCCTTGCAATAGGGGCAAGCGTAAGGTAAATAAACGTACATGAATTACGAGCGGCGCGTCCCTCTAATATGTTTTCATTGAGGTCCTTAACAGCCCTCTCTCTCCGAGAGAAGTTTACCCAACCACTAAATGACTAATGTACACTCTGTGAATCAAAGGTGAACTTTTCCTTTACAGTACGAAAAAATGAGCACAATTAAGCAATTTTGGAGATGGTAAGATCTAAACGAGAGCCGGGGATGACCATTTTGAGTTGTGAGTTTGCTTACACTTGCCTTTACAATGATGATATAGGTTGACACAATGTTCTTACAAGTATCCGTCATATAGTTTCATACCAGCCAGAATTCAATACATGTGTGTATATCTGTGTGTATTTGTGCATGCGTTGGGTATGAATGGTTTTGCGATATATTCATGTGTGTTATGTATATACCGTATATATACCGTATATATACTATATATATATATACATATATATATATATATATATGCGTATGAGGATGTATATGTGTATGTGTATGTGTGCACATGTGTATGTGTATGTGTGCATACTGTGCTATGTGTGTGTTGTGTATGTGTGCATACTGTGTTATGTGTGTGTTGTGTATGTGTGCTCTTACAGAACAGTATGGGGGTACATTACCTCAACGGCCCGCACGTGTACCACGTGCGGGCCTCATTGAAACCAATTTTATTCTACTATAGCGTTTGGCAGAGAAATTTGTAGCCAAATTCATGTCACAGTTTTGCGTAACTTACCGCAGTCACCACTCTGGAATGAGTTCATTTATACCCCAAAATGTATTATACGTGGAGTCGATAACAAATGTTGCTACAATGAACTCGTCTTCTTCCAAAAAGAGGGAGTTGTTTTAAGGATGCTACGTCTCGTCGTTTCTTACCAAGCGATTCGCCATGTTTTTTCCGGAAATATAAGTGTAATGCGCATGCGCACACTGCGTTAGTCTAGGTTCTAGCCGTTTCTATTTCGGTATAATTTCTCCGAGTTGCAGCAATTACGATTGCGCCGCCCGATCTTCGGGCGGCGCAATCACTGGGGTAGTCGCCCTCACTCGGCTTGGCGCGATATTCGAGTACTGCAACTCGGAGAAATTATACCGAAATAGAATTGGCTACCACACCGCCGCGCCGGTACGGTCGGCGACAGGATGTAGGATCGGACGTCTCTAGCTCTCGTCATGCGGCGCGGCGGACGAGCTATGTATAGCAGCCTTCAGTAGGCGAGAGAGTGGGCAGAGACGAAACGCAGATAAAGTGTCGCGGTTTGGAGATGTGTGGTAGTATTTAGGTAAGTTTTGGATTTCGACTTTTTTGACTATATCAAGAGATAGATGTACATTCACAAATTGACCTGTTTTAATGTCAGAATGGGCAGAAAAGTTGAGTGAAACGGGGTAGAAGTCGGCGTTTGTGACATGTAGAATATGGCTATTAGTTTCCCACAAGACTCACACGCAGCATGCGTGTTGTGAGTCTGTCGAGGCTAGGGGGTATAGAGAACAATACAATAGATGGGTTTGTTTCGTGAAATTTATGAGAAACAAAGAAAATCTGACTCGGGCACACAGAACAATAGGGAACACTGATGTACTTCACAAAGAAATGCACACCCTAAACCACAAGGATTTAAAATAAATCCTAAACGACTGTGGTTAGGGAACTATCGGTTTGTAGATTTAGATTCAAATCTTAAAGACTTAAATTTTAAGCATATGAGACTGAAACATAAATCGTTCAGATTTAAATCCAAATTTCAAAATCGACTGTTCCCTTACCACATCTATCAGGATTTATTTTAAATCCTTCTACTAATTTAGAGTGTATGTAAATTTATGCGTGTAGGTGTGAGTGGGGGTGTCTGTAACTGGGCGTGGTTCTTCTTAGCAAAAATACAATATAATATGTATTTCCTCTATGCTTCTAGCAGTTGTACACTCGTGCTCATAATTATGGAATATTTTGTTGATACTTAAGTTCTTTCTCCTATATCGTCCAAAATTTTCAAGACAAGTGTTTTTATTTCACAAAACGCAGTATGTGAAGCAATTTTTGGATTTCATGAGATGACTTAAGGAAAAACTAAAATACGTTTGAGCGCAATAACAGTTATTTACATATTTTTTTAAATCCTCAAAAAATCATTAAAAAAGTATTGAATTGAAGTAATTAAAAAAGCAACACAAAAAACTGATAAATGTGTATCTAATGTCTGTTATCATTAAATTAACATCAAAATTGTCTATTACAAGTCTAATAAGGCGCGTAACCACCATGTGACTCAACAACAACTCTGAATACCGCCATTTATAAACACAGGTTTTAGTTTCGAGTCGGACGCTACAAAATGCTCAGCAATCCTGAAATGCTTAGATTATAATTGTTTCCCCTGTGGTGAGCAAATATTAATCCCAGATGTACCGTTCACGGAAAAATGGCAACTTCTAAAATGTCTCTACAATATTCCATAATTATGAGCATGAGTGTATGTAGGTCGATATTTTGCCTCATAAGGAATCATCCTATACATTTCCGTAGTGACTATCTACAGGCCATTGCATCGGTTTCCAATTTCGTATCCAATATCGATTTTCAAATGATCAATTTTACCTCATACCACCAAAACTGAAGAAATTGAGATTTTTTTTGTGAAATTCGGGTTCAAGTGTATTATGTATCAGGTTTAGGTATATCATTTCAGTATCATTTTCTATTGGTCACTGGTTGTTGAGGGTACTGAAACCAAAGACTATAGTGAGGTGAGATCGCACCGTTTAATTGCTTCCCTATACCACTGCACGTGCTCTAGGGTCCTTGGCTTTCTTGTTCTTTTACAGTATCGTAAGAACCTGGCATAATACTTGCCCAACCGTCCTTTTTATGTTAAGATTTTAAACCAATATGTCGACGATAAGCTCAAACATGGCATCACAGGAGAGTGCTTTGTCGACATATTACTACAATAATGAGACGATGGAAGTCAGAGGTTTCACCCAATATTACCAACAAGCCATTGTAGCTAGTATTTACTGCGTTATTTCTGTTGTTGGTGTTGTTGGCAACGGTTTTGGTCATAGCGGCAGTGGTCCTGTCTCGTAAACTGCAAACCACCACCAACGTATTTATCGTAAATCTCAGCGTTACGGATCTATTTGCTAGTCTCCTGCTGCCAGGACAAGCCACAGCCACACTAGGGCGGGATGGCTGGCCGCTACCGGACTGGATTTGTGTGGCTGTTTCTGCAGCTAGCATCACCTCCATTGGGTGTAGTCTTGTCACAATCGCACTTATTGCACTAAACCGATATATATTAATTACAAAATCAAGGGCGACTTATCAAAAAGTGTACAGACCGTTGAATATTACCCTAATGATCACCTTTACCTGGCTGTTTAACATTTTAGCCATCGTCCTGCCTGGAGCGTCGCATTTTGGCTATAGTCGGGTCTATCGATTTTGTTCCTGGAAGTCAAAATCTTGCAACACCACTGTAATCAACTATACTATTACTTTTGTGATATACACACTCCTTGCAATTATTTTCATTTTCTACGCGTGTATCTTCAGACATATAAGGCTCCACGCTTCCCGCTTTTCGACTGAAAACGCTACAACCAGAACGCTGGAGGCCACTGTCACAAAAAATCTCCTGTTCGTTTTTTGCGGATTCTCTGTTTGTATTGTTCCTTATACGACAGCTAACTTTATTTCGTGTTTTGACTCATCACAACAAACGACCCGTGTCTTTATTATCTGTTTCCTCATGTTGTATGTGAATTGCTGCATTAACCCTTTCATCTATGCCTGGAAACATCCACACTTCAAACCTGTCTTCCGTTGCATCATCAAGCGTCAATGGTCTGAAATACCTGAACCCTCCAATATTCTGAAAGTTCTTGCGCTAAACAGAAGAATCGTGAATATAAAGAAGGGAACTAGTAGCAGCACTCAAGAAGACCAAGTCGATGAAATGTAAATTTCTGTGACACTGGTTTGGAAGTGGCTTATCGGTGGTAGTGCCTTTCAGGCATCATTGGCAAAAAACTGAAAATATCTATATGGCAGATACAAATTACGTCGAAAACCTGTCTCTATACGCATCAATGGATCAAGCAGGAAAGCATGTATGTTTCTCTTGCAGCTGATAGAGACAGAGAGGCACAAAAGAGAAACTCTTCATTTTTATTTGTCACCGAGATTTCCTTTAAATTATATACAAATTGTTGACCCGCTTTAGCCCATAGAACAATCAGGTCCGTAAACAAGGTTGGAAAAAGGGACAGAGATACACGTAAGACGCGGGTGTTCGCAACGCCAAGGAACACCAAAGGGAACGAAAAGGGGGAGGGGTACTTAAAACAAAGACTTGAACTTCTTGTGCAAGGATGGATGACGTGACGACTTGAACAGTGTGTACTTAACCAGAGCTGTTATACACAATGAGGATACTCTACGCCGTATGTGCAAGCACCCTTTTCTTGCACAAAAAGACAAAAAGGGAGCGTTAATACTTGGGTTTTTTATTTGTTTTGAGGGAGAGGGGACGCCCTTCCTTTTCCAAAGAGGGTGATTTACACCTGTTACAGATGGAAGAAAAACTGTAGTCGTTGGTATTTGGCCGCGTGCTGATATGATTTGGCCGTGATTTTTCCCCCTTTTGCTGGAACTCCTTCCCCCCCCCCACCATCCACACTTTTTGGGGGGCTTTTCGCTTCCCTGGGTGTACGTGAACGGGCATGATTTTGCCGAAGATGAACACCCCCTTTAAAAATCCTGGGTACGCCAATAATAGGGGGTCTTTCATTATGACGTTCCCTTTAACAGCAGCTTGAAAACGAAAACATATTAACCTAATGAGTAAAAAGAAGCAAACGTGTACAAAACAAAACATGGACTGTTTGATAGATATGCATTCGTTATCAGTAACTGGCAGAGAGCACATAATATTATTTTGTTTTTAGTTTTTCTTTACATGTGTAAATATCGATTAACTTTCCTTCGTAATGTACAAACGAAAAGCTTAGATTAAAAATGCGAGAAATCTATTTCCATCAAAAATGCTGTTCTAACGCCTTTACACTTACCACCTACTTCTCAAGTTTATAAGTATAAACTTTGAAGCCAAATTACACGAGCAAGTACGAAATTCAACCTTGTGCAAAGAAATGCATTTTTCTCCAAATAATAATAATAATAATAATAATAATAATAATAATAATAATAATAATAATAATAATAATAATGATACGTAGATTATAATGATGATGATAATAATAACAATTATAATGATAGTGAATTCTTTTATAGCGCACATTCCTTCAATGAAAGATGCTCATGGCGCATTACGTAATTATTAGACAAAAAAGAAGGACTGCAAAAAAAATAGCATGTATACAAAAAAATGCAATGAAAACACAAACATAAAATTAATGCAATTTACGGTGAAGAGAGCGAAGGATTGGTGTAGTGTGGGTGGTGTTCTTGGTGTAAGTAATTATGTAAATAATTCACTAGGTTTATATTTTTGGTCAAATAAATATATTCTCAAGTTAAGTTTTGTAAACTTAATCAGAACAATAACCGCAGTGTAGGGTAACAAATATTGATCATGAAAGTTGCAATGTACACGCACTGCAATTTTGTAAAGTGCTATGCACATTACACACAACAGATATATAAAGTAACACTATCCCTTTTACGTTGTGCGTTAGAAATTAATTAAGTAAAAAGTAATGTGTGATTCTGGTATGTTTGTTTCTTGGACTGTCATATGAGTATTTACTTGTACTGTAACAATGACTTTTAGAGGATCGCGTTTTATGTAATACTTGTGAATTAACAAAATAAAGCCAAAACACACTTCACCTGCATCTATTTCACAATGCTACCTGTCTCAAAATATGTCCCTGAGATAGACTGCTACATTAAATCCAAAATCAATTATCATTCCAAATTTAGTGTTCAGATTTAGAAAGCCTCTTTTATTTTCTAACTTTTGCGAAAAAAAAAAATCATTGGTCTCGCTTCATTTGTTTTGAATGCACAGTTTATTGTAACAGCAGTGCTTTTCAGCCCATTGCAAGTTTGCAGTGCTACATCAATCCATCATCCTGAATGAAAATCAGGTGGAAGGACGTGTAGGAGGACAGTAAAAGTTTACAAGTGTACTTTCACACACTTTGTGAAAGCAAGCGCGACAAGTGGAAGTGAACTTTGAATCGTTTTCATTTTTAAACAAAAGTGAACAAAAACAAGAACACAGTCTTTGAAACAATTGATTTGATTTGATTTGAATTCATTTTTTCCACTTTTGCATCAAGAAATTAATTGTTCATTATCACCAGACATATACAATATAATAATTCATATTTCAATAATTATCATTAACATAACAAAAGTGGTGGAACCTATATTAAAAGTAAATTTAAGTGAAGCATGGAATGAGGTATGGTATGGGCGTGGTGTGCGTTTCCTTTTATCAAACTTGGAATGGGCTGGAAAGCACTGCTGTTACATAACAGAATATGTATTTAAGACTAATGAAGCGAGAACTTTGGAATTTTCACAGGAACTATAAAAGTAAGTGGACTTTCTAAATATTTAAACTTTTATTGAGAATAAACTTTATTTTGGTAATCTTACTGGGGTTTATAAGGGTCATTTTTTTTTATATCTGTGACACGCTGTGTATACTCAACAGACATGAATTGCATTTGGTCCCGTCTTTTAATGTATTGAGAGATATACGATGCAGACATTCCTCGTTCTGTGTGTGTATGTGTAGGTGTGTGTAGGTGTGTGTATATATGTGTATGTGGATAGGTGTGCAGGGTGTATGTGTTAGTATGTGCGTGTGTGCGTGTTCGTGTGGGAATGTGTGTGGGTGTATGTGTGTGTATGTGTGTGTGTGTGTGTGTGTGTGTGTGTGTGTGTGTGTGTGTGTGTGTGTGTGTGTGTGTGTGTGTGTGTGTGTGTGTGTGTGTGTGTGTGTGTGTGTGTGTGTGTGTGTGTGTGTGTGTGTGTGTGTGTGTGTGTGTGTGTGTGTGTGTGTGTGTGTGTGTGTGTGTGTGTGTGTGTGTGTGTGTGTGTGTGTGTGTGTGTGTGTGTGTGTGTGTGTGCGTGTGTGCGCTATAGGAGCCCCTTGGTATAAGTGTGTATGTGTGTACAGGGGGAGGGGG
>JZLH01S0342311.1:30862-41345 GCA_001188425.1 Eucidaris tribuloides
GATTTTGTCCTATTGGTATCACATCATTGGATTTGCATTGGTTGCTATGAGCAACGGTTTTGCTGTTGTTGGATTGCAAAGTATTGTAATCGTAATGAAATTCCTCCATTGTTGTGTGCTGAAGTTTATGATGGAAAATTTGTATAGGGGCGGTGAAAAATCTGCAGATACAAATGTCCTAAATTTCGTTGCAAGCTAGTTGGATTACTAGGTCTAGTTCGTCTTGTATTTCACAAGTGTTGGTACATAATGTTGGCAACAGTGATTTGTTTTATTCAGGATCAAAAATAGATCGAATAAATGTTGATACATTTTATCCAGGTTGTGTTGTGTGATTTGCACAATGTTGTAATACATTTTGGTGTTTTTCTTGCAGTGAAAGCAAGTTCGAAGTGCAGTGGCAGTGCACTTAGTTTTAATACAGGATTTGTAATTGATGTTGTTCACAGGAAAAGAATTTTCTTGTCTAGTCTTGTTTTCATGCAAGATTTTGTTGTGTAAGAATAAAAAAAATATATAACAAATATAAACATTGCATGATATTAATATAAAATACATGTACATTGCATGATATTAAAAACAAACTGCATGATACAAATATAAAACATATATATTGCATGCATGATATTAAAAATAACGACATATAAACAAAAATATATATTTAGTGATGTGTAACACTGTATAAAAACCTATTGGACGAGTTAGCCAAGGCTGGTCTTGATGTTAGCTTAGCCAAGTGTGAACTCGCAAAAGCTACAGTAACATATTTGGGTCATGAGTTTGAAAGTGTGTTCATTGTGTTATATGCCACGATTAGTAAAGTCCAAGCTATTGTGGTACTCCTTGTCCTTTAGACCACAAAAGACATCTGTGTGGTCGAAATTGTGTGAAGTTGCTTTTTGAAAATTGAAAGCAATCCTCATCTCCAAACTCGGTGAGAGGATGACAACGGTCATCGTTGGATACTTCTCGCAGAAGCTGAACTAACTCCGGAGGCGGTATGTGACCATGATAGGAAAATAATAATAACGCAGAATTTATATAGCGCATAATAAACATTTTTAGTCTCTCCATGCGCTTTACAATTACATGTATATATAACATTACAGAAAACATTTGTGTACGTATTTAATAGAATAAAACAAAACTTATACTATATTAATGAACAAATTCATTTTACAATTTATATTGCTATAAACGGATACTTACTAATACTACATTACAATAATAACAAACTTATTTTACAACGGACTGCAACAACTTAGACTAACTAAAAGAGTGCTTCGGTAACGTCCTGGAGGATTAGCAGTATAAATCTACATCAGTGGATCAGCAGAGCGATTTAGAGACTATTCAGAGACTATTCCGATCGTTGGAGCTTACTAATACAGCCATATGGACTGAATATAGCCAGGGTTGGCATATTTCCCGGACGGTTGCCTTATTTCCCGGACGGGTGGGAAATACCGGGAAATACCGGTATTTACCGCCTTTTTACCGGGAAATGCTGGGAAATATAAAATGCGCTACTAATACGGGTGGGATGATTACTACTTGAACCCAAGAGGTGACTAGTATGTTCTTTCCGTGGTGTTTTTGGACAAGTTTGTAGAGTTTATCAAGTAGTTAATTTTGATTATCTGTAGTTTTTATGAAACCAGATTTAGTTAATATTGGCTCCGGCTCACTGCCCAATGAGCCGGCCCTTGTCCTGGACAAGAACAGTGGGCTAGACAGACTAGTCTATCATTGAGTGTTTGGGTACTAGATCTAGAAGCATTTAACAAACAAGTTCACTTTCAAGCATTCCAAGTCGAGAAGAACTTCACCTGGGTCTGGATAATGGACACTGGTTATTAGCAAAGGCATCTAAACACCAGCAGAGTAGAGACAAGGTGAAGAGGTGGACAAGAGAATGGACATGGGGCTGCAGACATAGGGAGTCATTTGTAAGATGTGGCCCGAGTCTACACAGACAAAAGTGGGAGGTACAGTCCGATAGACTGAGGGTCTTATGGACCAATTTTCAAAAAGCATCTGGTAGACCAACTTTCCAAAAGGGTCCGACATACCAAGGGTCCAATAGACTGAGGTCTGATAGACCAATTATCACAAAGGTTCTGATCTACTGTACAGAACGGATCATTTTTTTTTTTATAAATGTCTATTGGACCCTCTGTCTATCACACCCTTTCTGGTAATCAGTCTATCAGACCCTTTTTGAAAGTTGGTCTACCAGACCCTTTTTGATAATCAGTCTATCAGACCCTTACTGTTAATGGAAAATATGTCCGTCGGACCCTCGGTCTATTGGGTTTCCCCCAAATTGGCAAACCCCCGGTTTGACATTTTGGTAGACGAGGGTGCCACTGCCATGGCATAATTATGTCTGGTCACTTTCTGTTAAAAATCTATCCATTGTCAATTTACAATTTGTGACTTGTGAGTTCTGTTTAGGTCATACTTTTATTTATAGGAAAACCTACATGTACACTGTACCATGTAGACTACCCACATGTTACACTTGACTAGTGTTGTGCATTTTGTTTATCACTCGTGACATCATTACCTTCTACAAACTGGCAATGTTTGAAATTACAGTTGGGTCCTGGTCCTACACAATAATCTAAAACAATGTTATTGTGAAACAGCAAGGCCTCATAAAAAATCCAAATCACATAAAAGATGTTGAAATTCACATACAGTATGTTTGTACGTAATCCCTCTTCCTTTACAAACAAAGCTAGAATATGTTGCATAATGCTATTAATGAACTGTGATATCTCTACTATCAATATCACATAAATGAATAATTTAAATGCACTGATCATTGTCTCCATACGCGTACGCAGGGGGGTGTTTGGGGTGTTCAAACACCCCCTTTTGCCAAAGAGGGGGTGTTAACACCCCCAAACTTCCCCCTTTCCCCCGTAATCACCCCCTTTTTTCACGATATCACCCCTTTTTTTCGTCAAAAGGGGGGTGTTTGAAAATGTGAAATAACCCTGACAACTTGAAATGAATGTTGATTTTTCTTGGATCTTCGAAAAAAATTTGTCGTCCCTACACCCCCCCCCCCCCGCGAGCGAGTTTTCGGCGGCTGGCGTGACTGGGAAAAATGTTGAACCTAGGGTTTGGCCGCGGATGAACACCCCCCTTGGTAAAATCCTGCGTACGCCTATGATTGCCTCTGTTAGGAGGGCAATCATTTGCACTCTTCTAGTTACATAAAAGCATCTTGGAATTTTATTTTTTTTTTTTTCTATTATCTAAATACAGTATCAGTTCACTATGAATATTGGCAATTGACAGAACATCCCACACACGTCCCATTGGGCCAGTGTACAAACTATAGGTTACATTACATTTACAAGTTAATAAGAGTTTCTTTTTTCATGTATACAGTCTGGAAAACAGTCATAAGAGAAAGAAAAGATAGAGGAAAGAATGCAGATAATTGAGATGGGGAAAATTTCTTGCTTGGTCCTGATCGATAACCAAGTTATTAACATGGACTTGTGGAGCGAATATATAATTTCAAAATATATTAAATGTAGGGGTACAGTTAAATAAAGATAAGTGAATATTTAGATCAGATTAGCTATGTACACAATACTCTAGCAATATCTTCTCAATAAAACAAAGAAAAAGTTGTAAAAATTAATGTTTTAATCTTATTTCCCGCTTTTTGCCATATTTACCGGACGGCCTCTTATTTCCCGGACGGTATTTACCGGTAATTACCGCCGGTACTTCCCATCTCTTATATTTCCCGCCCAACCCTGAATATAGCACATGTGAAACAGAAGGACAATATCATTGTGGACATATTCTGTAGAGTATTGTAAAAAGGTTATGCATAATGACAAAATGGTGTAAAGTTTTACAGTATTGTACTGCAGTACAGAAATGTTTTATATTTTCAAGATGAAAAAAAAAAATATTCAGCAAATTTTTAGGTTGTTCAAAATTTGCGACAGTTTGTTTTTCATGCGATTCATTTCTGATTTGGCAAACAAAGCTATTTGTAAAACACATTGTACTGTACCAATGATTTTGCATACTCACAATTTTCACAGTATACAGATAAAAAAGTATATTGTGTACTCTGTATGAGATGTTGAAACAAAATGCTAAATTGTACAGTTAAATTTCACAAGTCACTTAAAAAAAATTGTATTTGATAAAAATTACTGCTTACCAGAAAAATAATAAGCAGAGTGTTATTACTGTATGTATTTTTATGTGTTTATATTTCGTGCACAAGTTGTTGCATTGTAAGAAGACATTTTATTTGTCAAGTGATATGTTTAACATTAATATAAAAAAGGTGTATGTTGTGTTAAAAATTTGTAAGTTGTTCACAAAAGGGAATTTTGTGTATTCCACTTAAAAAGGGAAGTCTGTACCTTTAAAATTACATGTGTACATACAGTCATGAGTTAAGTCACAGTTACTTCATGAAAATGTATTTTTTGTAGTATTCTAGGTTTTGTTGAAAAAGGACAAAATTGTGTGATATGTTCCTTGAAAACATGCACCAGAAAGTTTTTACATGTACTTGAATATTATACATGTTATGTTGCATACTGGATATATCCAGCGTTTACTGGTTACATTTTATATTCAAAAAGTCAAACGTCTAGTTTTTTTTAATCGAAGTATATCACTGTGACCTAGTTTTGGATGTGACTTATGTTAATAAGCTGAATCTCCACCCACTACATACCGATACAACATGTAATCAATGTGTTGACATTAGGCATTGTATGGATATGAATTATTCAGTTTGGCGTTGTGTTAAAGCATGGACCCTACTTAAAGTTAATCGAATTGTAATGATCGATTAATAATTAGATCGATTACAGAAATGCAAGAAGTTGTAATCGTTCGATACAGTTCGATTACCTATGGTTTACATGTATTATACATTGACGTAGTATTAATCGTTTCAAAAGTAGTGGTAACTTTTGTTGAATAGTTGATCGTACCAAACAAAGAGTTTGTACTGATACCAAAAAAAACTAGAATTAGATGTTGATTGCAGGTTTAGCGATCGTATAAAAAAAACCACGAAGCTGTTGAACAGGTCACAGAAGAATGTTAAAGGGGTACAGTCTTCACACTTGATGAATATTATACATGTTTTAATAGACTGTACTTAAAGGTAAAGGTTGATTTCTTTTAACACTCTAAATTATTTTATGTGTTGGAAGAAAGTTCTTACATGTTTAATGCTAGAACTTTCTTTCTAGGAGGGAGGTCTGTTACGGCTATGCAAATAAGGGCATTTAAATATGTTAATTCGTGACCTCATGTAAACTTGGGTCTCGTGACCGAGGAGGAGGAAGATGGCGATGGGAGAATAAACGTCATGGAGTCGGTAATTCTGTCGTAACAATCGTCATTTGTGGTGTGATTTTGGCGTGACTGTGCTGTTTGTATGTTACGGGTGTGACGGGAATTTGTTGTTTGTCTGCTGTGTCAGTCGGGCCCGTAACAAGAAGCAAAGTCACACACATACACACACACACACACACACACACAACACACACACACACACACACACACACACACACACACACACATAGCATATTCTTTTCAAAACTGAAAACTCAAATAAAAAAAATGAACTAGAAAAGTACATAGTTTTATTTAATTCTAAAACAAATGTAGAATAAAACTCGAATTATAATGCAAAGTCGGTGCAAATGCAGCCGTCCGAACACCATACTGTATTTACCTGTTACTTCTATATGCTGATAAGCAGCACCCACTTGATCTTGCCTGGATTCGGTAGCACTAGATTGGGTTGATGTGCCTTGATTAGCTTGCTGTGATTGTCGCATTAGCTGTACTGCGCTTGTAGGATGAGAATTATTTGGTGCTGACGGCGAAGTACCAGATGAATGGATTTGTGCTGTTGGGAAAATGTCGATTGATGAATTTATATTATGAAAGGTTTTAAACGATTTCTTTCCAGTCATGTTTATACACGGAGGTGGACAAGTTCCATTCACAGCTATTGTTTCCCACGTCAAATTCATGTCCGTTCACGGCCAAACCGCGGAGCGAAAACCTTAAACGTGCGTGTGTATTGTGGGTGGGGGTAAAGTCCACAGGCGTAGATCGGGGGGGGGGGGGCAGAGGAATGGGGGAGATCGCCCCACCAATTAAAATATTGGGAGCTAACATATCGATTTGACCCCAATAATTTTGACAACCTGAAACATTCATAATATGCTATGCAAATGTTTTAGAAAGCTTTGGAAAGCACTATAAAACCATTAAACATGGCAGGAAAATACTATCAAACATACAAAATTGTCAATTTGTCACTTTTGCCCCTCCCCCATCCGATGGATCCCCCAATCCATGGATTGACGCCCCTCGTAGAGTTTCACTGGATTTTCATTTTAAGGCCGATTTTTTTTCCACGGTTAATTCGTGTCCATTTTTTGCTGAACCATGGAGCAAAAAGGTGGTAGGGCGGAGGGACTTCGACGAGAGAGACGTATATTTTTGAAAGCCAACCTTTTTAGTTCGACGGGAAAATATTTCAGGGCCATTTTTTTGCATAGCGAAGTCATGCCTGTTCGTGGCCAAACATTTTCAAAATTGCGCCGTTTCTATTACCCTGGAACATTTGTTGGGGGCTTGAAACGCTCCCTTTGAAAAAGTGGGTGTTTTCCGGAAGAGGGGGATGGTAACACCTTGAATATGAGTATATCCTCATGAATGAGACACTTAAAAAAAGCTGACGAGTTCAATCCTCTAATAGTCAAGCAAATGTATCACACAAACATAAACACACACACACACACACACACACACACACACACACACACACACACACACACACACACACACACACACACACACACACACACACACACACACACATACGAACACATAACACATACATGCCCATACACGCCAATACACAAGCATATTGTTATCAAGAAAAATGAAAAATAACATGAAAAGTGAATTGAATTAATGCACTGAAAAGTTGTGCTTGATTCTAACACGAATGTACATGTAGTATAAAACTGGAATTCTAATACAAATGTTAGTGCAAATGCAACCATCAGAACACCATACTTTCGTAACCTGTAACTTCTACAAGCTGAGCAGCAGCGCCCAATTGATTTAGACTAGAGAAGTTTGATGTACCTTGATTAGCTTGCTGTGAATGTTGTATCAGTTGGACTTGACCTGTAGAAATGGGAAATATGGGTTTTTTCATGAAAAGAATGGACTTGGAGGACTCTTTTTTTGCACCAGTCATGTTTACAGACTAATGTGGGTCGTCTATCCCCCCTGCTTCCGCTCAGTTGTTTAAGCTACCCACCCGTCCAATTATATTCCAATTATATTGACATTTATCCACAATAATACATATCACCCAAAATTACTAATTTGAGTTGATGAAAAATCAGCAGGGCAGAAAAATAAATTTTATTTATCGGGGCTACTGTCAAGCCCAATTTAGTGATTTTAGTATGTTATACAAGGGAAATTGATGGCTGTTTTGTGATTTTAGGGGGCTATTTGGTTAATTTTGGGGGCTAAATCGCCCTAAGTAGTGTGTTTCATACGCTGATATACTGTCATGTATATTATTTCGTATTGCTCAAATTCTTGGAGCAAAGCAAATAATACGAAATAGTACAGTACTATTCATGAAATTAAAACCACAGGCTAAAAATGACCACAGTTAAAAAAAAAAAAAAACTGTGAGCTACATAATCATCCATGCTCTGAGTGTCTTTGATAAGGTCCAAAAAATGAAGCCCTGAAAAAGATTGTATTTCAAAATGATAATTTAGTGCCTTAAGAGAGTGAAAATCACCCGCTCATTTCCTCCCATAGATTTACTGTGTATAGATATAAGCTATGTTATCCTCCACCGGAGTGGAAATTATTTTTTTCATGCATATCTTGACAATGGCAGCATAACTTTCCAAACTTTCGTATTCTAGGTTATTTGTCCATTTAAACACTACTATGTAGCTCACATATCAAAGTTTGACAATTGTTTTAAATTGAAGCTCCACAATGTTAGCCCATTACTTTAATATAATAACAGTGGAAAATACTTGCATTGTACCTTTTTCATGTTCTGCATTTTGCAAGCTCAGGCGTAGTGTCAAATAAATTTTAAATTCGTAAAGCAATGCCAGATTTGATAAAATTGTCAGGAACTCGTAATTCTACTTCAAAATTTACCCACGTATTATTTTGATAAACGTATTTCTCAAAACTATTAAATAGTTCATAACAAAGTTGGGGTTTTACATGTTAAATGAATTAATTAAACATATAGTATTGGTTTCAAAATGTACAATGATTCAATTCATCTTAAGACGAAAAAAAACCAGCTAGATTTTACTATCAACTTACGTTCGAAGTGGTTCTTTGGAGAGAAGATAAGCTCCTTTGCTTTTTCCTGTTTCACTTTAAGGCGTACAGTATTTAGTGAGGGCAGTACAAAGGACACAGTATTGCAATGGCTATGTTGAATTTCATCATAATCGATTTCCTACAACAGAAAACAAAACAAGCGGAATGCTACATTGGCAAGCATAAAATATTGAAGCCATACTTTAGAGTGTACTTAAACCGGTGATATACCCTCCCTACTCAAAAGTGTTGCAGCATGAACTATAACGCCTGCATTTTGAGTTCACAGGGTCTTTTGATAATAATGTCCTAAGTTTATTCTTGGAAAATTATCTGAAAAGAAATCAATGAATACGTAAATGAACACGTAAAAGAACCCACGCAATTCATTGAAATAGAAGGATCAAAACCCGGTCTTGTGGTCACATATCTACATGCATATTGGTTCATGGGGCTGGATACCATGGGTATTAGTAATCAAATTCACTTTTCTAGTGCCTGTCATATGTAATGATGGCAAATCAGTACTACTACTACTGCTACTGCTACTACTAATTCTCCATTTAAAAAGTGCATATTTGTATTTCACATGTAGGAAACACATATGAGTAGACACAAATATCATCAAAATTGGTCAAGGTACCATTTTGACCTGATAGGAAAAGTGTTAACCTTTAATCAGTGTTTTCCCTTCATAATTTCCAAATGTATTTTGATAGATCTGTTTTGTTTTTATACCTCTCATGATTGAAAAATTTCTTATGATTGGCGTAACTGTCTGTTAAAGGCAGTGGATCTCATTTGCATGCCTAAAAACTAACATTGTGTAAATACAATGGCATTTAGAGAAAAATGCCATCTGGGAACCTTTAGCAAAATATAGGAGCTGGAAACTCAGTTTTAATGGAATTATAGTGACCGTTGGACTCTGATTTGAATTTTTTTCTCACCAGGAAGAAATTCCTACCATAGAACGTACACTAAACGGCTATTGTTTTTCTTTCGCATTTTTTGAAATTCTAGGTAATTACTGACTTCCAGATTTCACACATATGCCCTTGATCAATATCCTAAGGGCATGGGTTATCTTTTCCTGGTCTGCGGGGATGTTTGCACATGAGATCCACTGTCTTTAAGGTTCCATATATATATATATATACATATATATAATATTAAAACGAAGAAATCCAAAGTGCAGTATCTATATAAGTGAAAGTTTGGAACGAGGAAAATAAGAACCAAGATTACACACGAAGAAGTTGACTTCACAAGCGCTTTCAATTTATTTTATACACGAGGTTACTCTTTTAATGTTTAGTATAAACATTGTTTTATTAACTGTATTTTGTTGTGTGTGTGTGTGTGTGTGTGTGTGTGAGAACGTGTGTATAAGTTAACACATATTGTAAAATAAGTTACTTCACCTGAAGAATAAATTGAAAGCGCTTGTGAAGTCAACTTCTTCGTGTGTAATCTTGGTTCTTATTTTCCTCCTTCCAAGCTTTGACTTTGATAGTGAATAATCATAAAACCGGTTTAATAACTGAAATAATGAGACAAAATAAGAGACCAATTAGGTATTTACCACTGGTGTGTTAACTTGTGGGTCCTGTCATTTGGTTTGGCGTTAGGATAGGCTCTGTAATTTGAAGAAAATTATCATATGTTTGCATGATTATACATGTACTAGATAATAACATAAAATTATCAACGTTATCAACGTTACATGTTACTGTGATATATTTCATATCATATTTCAAATATTTAATGAAGGAGGTTTATACTGGTATCAGTTTCATGGTAAGTTTGTAACATTTTGATTATGTTACAAATGTTACAAACTTACCACAAACTTATTATGCAAACATATGATAATCTTCTTCAAATTACAGAGCCTATCCTAACGCCAAACCAAATGACAGGACCCACAAGTTAACACACCAGTGGTAAATACCTAATTGGTACTCTTATTTTGTCTCATTATTTCAGTTATTAAACCGGTTTTATGATTATTCACTAGATTTCTTTTGTCATACAAACCTTAGTTATCATGTTGTTATTTGCATTTTTTGTTTTG
>JZLH01S0342322.1:26040-42080 GCA_001188425.1 Eucidaris tribuloides
ATACGCCATATATTTCGCGTCTTTAATTTTCGCAAATTTGCTTCAAGACGGAGAATTCGTGAGAGTATACTTTCGTGACCTTTCTGTATTTGCATTCATTTTGTACAGAAATATCAGGAAGTAAAAATTTTTGCATTCAGTAAGTCACAAAATTCGGGAAAATAAAACCACCGCGAAATATTCAGTGTATACAGCAAACCAATACATCAGTCATTGCCTCTCTGCAATACTACATGTATGATACATGTAGGCCTATATCACTTTTAATGTTCTTCTTGTATTACAAGTGCATTTTAACAGCTGACATGAAACTTATTCATCAATGAAAAACATGGTCACACAAGAAATGCATCATGAAATACATTGAAGAAAAATACCCTTGCTGTCCTAGTTTAGTTAATCCACACAGAGATAGTAAGATTAGTTGGCACTTGGGCTTACATGTACAACACTCATTCAATATAGCAAGTGTATTCAGGTTTCAAATCAATATTACATACTGTGCGGATTTTGAACTTGACCTTTTATTTTGTGTGTGCTATCTAATTATGCTCTATGTGTCAGTGAAATATGATTACTTTATATTTTCTGTATTTTCTCAGAAGCTTGTAGTGACATTGATAGCTGAGAAGAAGGGGGGGGGGGGACTTTTGATTACTTACCACAGGAAGTTGTGTGTTTTCATTTCTATAATTAGCACATGGCTATTTTATAATTTGTCATAATGTCAGCTTTCATCCTAAGTTCAAATTGTAGTCTCTTTGGCAACAAAAAAGCAAAAATACCACTCAAATTAAAGAGATTCATGAGTGAGATATGACTGCTTCAGGACACAGCTGTATATATGATGTCACAGATTGTCTTTAATCTTGACAACACAAATGTCACTTTAAAGAAATATTTCTTATCTTCTTGTCCTCAAATTGTGTTATTTATCCAACTCAACAGTGTTTTCAAGAAAATATACAATTTTAGATATATTCTCACAAATTTTGGGCTCCATGAAACATGCACAAATACAATACTTACTTAATACTCATTTGTGGAAATAGAAATATACAAAAATATTCTCATTTACAAAATTACAAACAAACAAAACTCATTACATTTGGCCCAGAGAACAAACAATTAATCTCACACAAATTTTCAATTTTACAGTATCTGGCCATGAGTTTGCAGTACCTTGTACCTTGTGTTGAATACTTCCGAACGGTCCTCTAGGAACTATGACTGGAAGTTATAACTTGAGGGTATGACGAGAGTGGAGTGGTTATTACGATTTTTCAGTAATTACACTATGTGGGTATGTATTTGGGATGATGCAGTTTTTGCAGTCTTTCATTCCTTTCTACGGGTCTACAAATCGTAAATGATAGAGTACACTATTTAATTCTTTTCATGAAATTTCTCTTTCAATTTTTTTAAATACCTTATTATAATCATTACAATAATAAACCCTGATGAACTTCATATTTGGATCCAATAATAGTGTTGGTCATAATGTGGATACAAGAACAAGATGGAAATGTATTATTGAATTCCCCAGCCACATCAGTTTGAAAAAATAATGGTTAATATTTGTGAGTACATCACTCTTACACTTCAAACCTTTCATTTAAAAGAGTGTACATAAAGCAGGATTCCACACTAAGTTTTTTTCCTACTTGCCCTTTGGGCAAGTAAAATTGTCACTTTCAGATTTTTACTTGCCCGAATAAAAAATTTACTTTCCCGAAAATAAACAATTTAATCAAAAACATTAAATAGCATTGAACGTTTGTAATTTCAATTCTGGAGGATGCAAATGGTGGTATTTATGAATTTAAAGAGTCATAAAATTGAGCACAATGAACAAAATAATGATAAAATTTAGTATTTTAAGTACTGAACACAAGCCATATTTTGTTCACTTTAAAGATTTTTATGTTTTGCTCATTTCATGATCAAAATTTTACCTGCCCAATCGGGCAAGTAACTTTTAAGATTTTGAGTTTTTACTTGCCCGACATTAAATTTTACTTGCCCTGGGCAAGCGGGCAAGCGCTAGTGTCGGGCCCTGCATAAAGAATAAAAAGGTTTTCCAAAGGGACATTGAAAAATGTCACTACATGTACAATGTATTTCATCTTAAATTGTTAAATATTTTATTGAAAAAATTTATTAGTCATCTTTAGGCTGGTGTCCAGGAATTAATCACATTGTAGGGTGTGTTTCCATTTGACAATTATAATCAATGTAATTGAATTTGGGGGCAGTTATTTTTGTGTGATTCAATTGATGGACTAATGGCTTGTTTCCATAAAATTATACAAGTGATTATATGTAGTATTCTTTGGGGCAGTAGGAAGTGTGTGGCCAAGGAAGGATTTAGAAATTAAAGATGAACCCAAAACTTTGCCCCCAAAAGAAGAAATATATTCACAGTCCAGACTGATACTTAAGCAGGGGATCTCTTTTGCATGCCTAAAAATTAACATTGTGCAAATACATGTACAATGTCATTTAGAAGAAAATGCCATCTGGCAACCTTTAGCACAATATAGGAGCTAGAAACTCAGTTTTAGTGGAATTATAGTGACCGTTAGACTCAGATTTGAATTTCTTTCTCGCGAGAAAAAAAATCCTACCATAGAGCATACACTACAGGCTACTGTTTTTCTTTTACATTTTTCAAATTCTAGGCAATCACTGACCCCCAGATTTCACAGACATGCCTTTCATCAATAGCCTAAGGGCATGGGTTATCTTTTCCTGGTCTGCGGGGATGTTTGCAATTGAGATCCACTGCCTTTAAAGATTGTGCCCATGATTTGCACACCCCGAAATGAAGTTATCAACCAAAAAGGCTAAAAATCATTTATAATGTAAAATCTTCACCTTCCACAAGATCCTTGTGGCTGAAACATCAGGTTTTGTGAAAATAAAGCTTAGAAAATTAAAACAGATTGCACAAATGTATTGTTACTTTACAAGTCTGACTTGCCAAACCTGATCCGTGTATCATAGGTCAAACACTCTTACCAGTGCAGTTAACGTTGGACGATTGTCCAGCCAGTTACTATGTCTTAAATAAAGGAGAAGGGGCCAGCAACTAACAGGCATATTAAAGTTAAGAATAAAAATGACATTGTGAGTATTGTGAGAATTATGGTACATGGTGACAAAAACAGCCTAAATAAGGGGTACTGTGTGATACCCTCATCAAGGCCCTATAAATTAGTTAATTTGTGTAAATTTTACGTCTTTGTAAATTTTACCCTAAGACAAAACTTGCAGAAACAGCTATAGGGGGAGGAGCTTATCAATTGAACGGTGCGGCTAACACACGTCGCGTGGCATGCATTGGTCACGCATGGTCAGCTCCCTGCAGTGCATGTGCAATCTGATTGGTTGGCAAGAACTCAAATATTTTCTGAACTTATGCCTGTTAGTTGCTGGCACCTTCTCTCTTTAAAAAGCCATTGATCCATTAATTACTTTCAATGAAGGACCCCCTCCCCCTCCGCCCCCCCCCCCAAAAAAAATGACTTGACTGATGCATATAATTCAATTATTAGTCTATCAGAAAAATCTTCCACACCAACCCCCCCCCCTTTTTCCAGGATGAAAAAGACAAAGAATTTTATTTTTTTTAAGGAGAAACAAAAACCCAGACTGTGGCCAGACACGTCAATTACACCATCAATTAAACATCAATTAAATTATCACGATGGTGTGAATGACCAGAAACAGATGCGATGATACTTCCCCTTTAATTTTCCTTATCTTGAACCATGGACGCACTGACTCTATTTCTGCACAAGACCAGTAGACTTTCCGAAAATGACCAGTGCCAGTCACAAGACCAAATACCTTCCCTGTTTTACTCATCCCACACCTGGAACTCATAATTTCTATTCCCAACTGTTGCTATATTCATCTTGAAATACAGACACTACTTTTTAATCCTTTGAAAATATGACACCATGGATGAAACCTAACAAGTTCAACTGCTCAATGGCTGGTGCCCATCAGTTTGTTTCAAAACAAAAAAATCGGCATAAATCATTGATTTAAATCCAAGCAATGAGTTATTTCTTTTTTTTCTTATAAGTCATCTATATACTCTAAAAGGGGATCCTGCAAAATTCTATTCTCCTCAGGTTTTCTGCGAAATTTTATGCTTTTCCTGCATTGCACAGTCTCTAGTTCTTGTAATGTCACTAGTTACTTGTGTTGTCTTTACATTTTTTTTAAAACTCTTTGCGCACTGAATAAATTTTGAGAGGATAATAATGACGATTGTTGTCTTGATATTTTCCTTAAATCTTGCTTTCCTTATTGGACCATTGATACTGGTATAGATGTTGCTTAAGCATCATTGCCATTTCTAAGCTTTTCTAGTACAAACGTAACAGAGAAAAGTAATTATTACAATTGTTGAATTTAATTGTACGAATGTGTAAAATTGCAACATTCGCGTGCAAAGGGTTAACGTGGGTTCTCTTTAAGTAATCTGAAATTTGAGTTTGTTGACATTGCGAGAGGAGTTCCCACAGTTTACTGGGACCCCAGAACTAGGTCAGGGTTGGTGCTGAAATTCATTACATCCATGTACAGGCTACATGAGAACACAGATGTATCCAGGTTAAATAAGTATTCCTTTTGACCTAGGTGGACTTGATCCAAGAAGTTAGATTGCTTCTCAGACTGTTTTGGATATGCAAAGAA
Organism: Eucidaris tribuloides; assembly: GCA_001188425.1. Lineage (NCBI taxonomy): Eukaryota > Metazoa > Echinodermata > Echinoidea > Cidaroida > Cidaridae > Eucidaris > Eucidaris tribuloides. The sequence goes on from JZLH01S0342322.1 coordinate 30,751, forward strand.
AGTGAATTTTGTTGCTTAAAGAATTGAAATTTGTATCTATCAATATTAAAGGCAAAGTTCACCCTGACGTCAAGTTGGTTTTAATAAAAGCAGAAAAATGAGATAAACAAATTAATAAAAGTTTGGCGAAAATCCACCAAAGAATAGCGGAGTTATGAACTTTCAAAGTTTTAAATTTGTGACATCACATATGAGCAGCTCCTCTTGTCATGTAATATCAATTCAATAAATTGCCACTTTTTATAATAATTTTATGATAATTGAATGAGTTTTTTTTCATAGAAGCATGTATGAAATAATGTTTCTGATAATATATTAAATGCACAGGTAAAATCATTTTAAAATTTCTATAAAAAAAACAGCACTTTATGGAATTTATATCACATAACATATGGGTAGCTGCTTGCATGTGACGTAACAAATTTAAAACTTTAAAATTCCATAAATCAGTTATTCTTTGATCGATTGTCGTCAAACCTTCACTAATATGTTTCTCTCAGTTTCCTGCTTTTATCAAAAGCAACTTGACCTCAGGGTGAACCTTGCCTTTAAGGGGTCTAAAATACACATGAATCTATGATACACAACTAACCCCAGCAGTACAGGACCATACTGTAAATGGACTACACTGTATAATTTACTACCCAAAAATTTCCTACCCCAATTTCAGGAGAAAGGTTATTTTTTGGTAAAAATCAATTCTACATTTTCATGCAATTTGCAATTCTATAAATGTATGGTATCAAACAATCTAACAATATTAGTAGCAATAATGCCTCTACTAGTAAATCAGAGTTTAACATCAGTAATCATTGTGTAATGTACAAATTCAATTTTCCTTCAAAGGTTCTACTGACCCCACTAATGATTTTGTATTCACATGAAGTTGCTTTTCAGTGGACTTGCTGACTTGCCTGACTGTCAACAAGAGAGGGCAGTAGATAATTTGAGAAGATGGTTGCATTGAGTATTGTGTCATCAGTGGTCCTCTTTATACATGTAGTGTTTTACTTGTATGAACTGTTATAAGTACATTGCATCTTAGTTTTTACCGGATGTTACATTACACCCATTCAATTTTCTAGCTCTGTTGCAGCTTACTTTGATTTGTCATAAAATGGCCAATGGTGCTTGATTTCATGCTAATATCCTAGCTTATAGTACCTTGTCTGTACAACTACTAAACACTTGGAACAAAACAGCAAATAAGCATTCAATGTGTATAGATACAATTTACCATTCAAATTAATCACATTACTCATTATCTGAAATCTTCTCCAGTGATGATGAATGATTTATTATGCCTGATAGACAATACCTACGATTGGTCAGGATTTATAGTGATAATTGATGAAAGTGATAGTGATGGTGATAATGACATGATGAGAAAGATGATCAGGATGAGGAGGAGGAGGAGGAGGAGGAAGAGGAGGAGGAAGAGGAGGAGGAGAAGGAAAAGGAAAACCATTACAAATTATGCATGATGATGATGATTACTATTTACGATGCAAGTGAAGTTCCAAGAGTTGGTATTTGACAATATTGTTTTGCTGCTAATGAGCCTGGTTGCTGTGAGGGAATTTTTAATATTTTTTCCCCTAATGCATGCGACATAATAAAGTCTAAATTTCTGTCTTTTGAACACAAGTGACCAGTATATTGTAATTTTTGTGCTTATAAGTATTAAAAGATAATTTATGCAAATATCTATTTTTCTTCAGTACTTTTATTATATAAAAGTTACACATATTTCAATTGCAAATATCATCTGTATTTAATCAGTTTTTATTCTTTAAATTCTTCATTATCTTATTTTTGTCAACAAAGTTTTATACAATGATTGCTACTATGGTCCTTTGTACCTTATAACTCAAAATTATAATGCCATCTTGAAATTAGACAGAAATTACGGACATCATGTACACATATTTACATGTACATTCACATCGTAGCCACACACAAACGTTTGCTAATTATGCATCCATGTGTACATAATTAGATTTTGTGGTGACATACAATGTCTTACAACCCACTAAAACCTTTAAAAAATGTCTGGCACTGAATGACTTGTTTGCCCTCAAACCATGTGAAGCCACACAAGTGTCTCAAGAAAAGAAAATATAAAGATGTGTACACCGACCTCCCCCAAGATGAAAGGCTGAAGTACATTAACCTTGTACATACATACCGGTAGCTGGAAACCCTCACAGAGATGTATGCATGATGCAGTGCCTTGTTATTAACATTAACCCACTCAATCCCACAGATTCTGTTGTGTTCAGTGTTGTATTCTCAGGAGCAATGCCACAGTAAAATCTTACGGGGGCAAAACAAAATCTATAGGGGCAATTCCACGGTCAGTTGCATTACACTTTTATGTGTCATGTCATGTCTGTAACTTTGTATTATCAGTCTTTTTAAAGAATGAGTCTTTCTGACAAGTTTACACATTTACTTTAACTTGACACCCAAAGCTTTAAAATAACGCTATCAAAAATGTTGCAGGTGTTATACTGTTAAAGCCACATGGTAAAAATTGGTTAGTCGCATTACACAGAAAAAGGACAAGGCAAAAAATCCACTTATTACAATTCACTATTTTTTTAATAATAATTATATTGACTGGCCTTTTTCGGGGGATACCAAAAAATCGCCCTTGCGAGAACCATACTACACTCGTCTTCGACTCGTACAATATGATTCTAGCTTGGGCGATATTTTCTGCTATCCCCTTCAAGGCCAGACAATAAATAAAAAATAAATATTATACCACACGCTGGTCTTCCAAGTAAGAATTACCACAAAATTTCATGAACCCTTCTGCCACCATGATCATTTATTATGTGGGATGATAATAGGAATCCCACACCTCCTTTGCAGAAGGGAGAATGATTTTATCAAGTTAACTTCACATAGTTTGACAGCCAAGGGCAGAGAGGATCAGGTCTTTGGAAATACTGAGTGATAGGAATTTACTTGTTGAACGGTTACAGTCATGTGTTAATTTTGTCACGAGTACATTAACCACCACAAACGTGACAGACAAGTACATCTTCAGGTATCTGCACTTGTAAATTTAATCAATTCTAAAGCATGTCGTTGAATTTTAATAAGTGCATTGGTCGAAGTACTGTGTGATATGTGACAAAGTGTTTCAGTACAACCAGCAAAATTTAAAGAAGTTGATGCATAGAGGTGTTGGAATTTACAAAATATGTTTAACCCATTATATGCCAGGAAATGAACTATTTGAACAGCAATTTAGGATTTGAAGAACGGCCAGTTAGGGTAAGGGATATTTCAAAGAGTGAGCAATATGATCGTTTGGTAATAAAAACAGATCTCCTGTCAGGTTTCACATTAGCAGTTGACACAGGAGCAATCGTTGCCAGAGCATACAGTGGAGTGCAACAGTAACACCTTATGGCAACTTAGGCTTTCTGCACATAACTTCAGATTCCCTCAAATCATCTTCCCTTTAACATGTGGTAAAACATGGTAATTTTCCACTGAAATTTCACTGCACCATTTGAAAGAAATAATTTTGTGATATACCACAATGTACTTACTTTTAAGTGATTCATCAGGAGTTTTCCATGTTTTGCAGGATTTTACGGACAGGTAATTTGAGGTACATTTGAAATCTGAGGTTATCTGCAGAAAGTCTCAGTTGCCATGAGGGGTTACTTTTGCACCCCAATGTATGTCAAGCATTCTTGAGAGGGTGGGGGCAATAGAAAGACTTACCTTTCAGAGATTTCCTGAGCAGGGAGGGGCTCCTGCGCACCCTTGGGGAGGCGGAGGAAGGAAGACTGTAGCTGCCGCTCCATGGCTGGTAGAGATTCCACTGTTCCTTGTCTAGCCTGACTGTAGGGCCAGGAGCTCTGTGCTGAATCTCAAGGGCAGACTATAAAGGAGAAAAAAGTGGAGGGGTATAAAAATGGGACAAGTGGACAAGGACTGTCAAGTCTGAAATCATCCTCAATAATATATGCTAGAATTCTTTCGCCTTTTCCCCAGACCATTCAAATAAAAAAAAAATCAAAAACTTTGCATTACCGCATAGGCTACATATAATCAGCGTGTCCCATAGCCTAAAACCTTGGTAGCTCAGGATAGAAAAATATAGCAACATTTTTTTCTGTCCTTGTTATGAAGGTTTTATGGGAAATTTAGGGTGATACTGAAAGTGCATGTTAATTGTGCTTGAATTATCTATTTTAGACAAAATAAAATTATCCTGTTTTCTGATGTTAGGATAGTTTGATTTCTACTTATAATACCATCATTTCTTAAAGTTTCCCATTACCACAGAAAGGCCCATTATGTATGAGGTATAATCTGTGCCAAATTACACTGAGCACACTTGGGACAAAATTAGCTGAACACAATTGATAACCTCAAAGAACAGATTATTAAATTACAATTGTGACCTAGAGTGAAAGTCAGCAAGTGAATTATTTTCCTTTTTGGAGAAAACAAATCATGCCCTCTTTCATAATTTGTGTCAAAGAGGGAAGTATTCATGAAGTCTTGACTGACCTCTCTGTAGAAACACCTTATCTCCATGTCAAATTACACTAACACATTTTTGTATTTTTCTTTGTGAAAGTACATGTATGTCCAGGAAAAAATATTCAACAAAATAACCACAAAACACACGGTGGAATGCTAAATGTGATGGTCAAACTGCTGCCAATTTTGTAATGATGTAGTAAGAATTTTGAAGAATTTTTTTCCCCTATTTGCTCAATTTTTCTTTCACTTTAGCTCATGACTTTCATTGATATTGTTTGTCCTGTTTAAAGTAACTTGCTCTCAGGTTGGAATTCCCCTTTAAGTCACTCAAGCCGTCCTTCCACCCCTCCCCTACACCACAAATCTGGGAGCAAATATGATAGGTGAGTTATTACATCCCTAGATTCATGCATCAATAACCAACTTAGCGGGAGAGATTCGAAATTAGTCGTTCATAATCAAAACATAAGCCGTGTGGCACCATAATATTCACCCCATGAAGACAAGCCTACTTTGAAAGGGCAGCCTGTGTAGCAAACCATGGATAATCCTACCCGTATGCAATTCAGAATTATCCTGTACAGAGAGCTTTACCTGAGCATAATCCATGCTTAATGCTCTCCCTCTATGTGTAGAGATTTCCACTCAAAGCACATTCCAAATTTGCTTGAGGGTGATAAGATAGTATTGGAAATGTTGACATTTTTTAACAGTATTTTTCAGTCTACTGACCACACTAATAAAGAATTCAGGTACATGTATCTTTTATTATGATGTTTATGACACACATAAAGACATAACAAATGTATTAACCCATGGCAAATGATTAGATTTTGCTGTGAGTAACATGCATTCCCACTAGACCACTGCCTGACTATATTTAGAACTACATGTAGTCCTGATCGGGTTAAAGTGATTTCTCTTTTTGTATGGCTTCAAGGCAAAAAAGTCATTCAAAGCTAGGATGTCCCACATGACATGCAATTATTTCCCACCTTTTTTGTATGAGAGCCATCCTCACTTACAGTGAAATATCACGGTATTTAAGAACTCAAGATTTTTTCCAATGTGGACACAAAAATGCATGCAAAATACGGTGAGTAAAGTTGCATCATTGAGTAGTGCATCTTGTCTCTTCCTATTCTAACCATGTCACCACAATTAACCAGTTGGAGACTAAAGACATATCTCAGGCTGGGGTCTATAGATGCTGAATGTGTGTTATACTGAAATCAAATCATCTGAAATGGGTTTAGACATCGGGAATGACCGAACTTGTCATCTTCAATTTGTCTGAAAGTCATTTATGGTAAAACTTAATAATTTGAAGAGTATAAAATAAGAAGTACTTAAGTCACATTTTGACGAAATTGAGTTAGTGATTGTTTCTAAGTCGTTCCATGCCCAGGAAATTTTTTGACAAAATTTTGGTCAATTTGACCCTTACCTAGTATGGGTCAGGGAAGTGTTCAACCGGGGTCAAATTTTTAACTTGGTCTAATTTCATCAAAATGGATCTCAAATTACTCGACTAGTTACAAGGATTAAGAAAATATATAATTCATGCACTTTGTGCTTTGTTGATGAGATATGGGGTCACATCCAGTCAAAGGTCAAATGAGGTCAAATTTCAAACAACACCCAAATTTGACAAATTGCATATCAAATTGTTCATCTTACTGAGGACATTCCAAAAATATATACAATTAAGTGTTTTTGACATTCATTTATTCAAGAAATGCATTTATTTTCATCAGACCCTTGTGTTTAGAAGAAGTACTTCAGTTCAAAATATTGATTACGGTATTGGAAATCGACAAGTGTGACAATGTTTGTTTTTGTCCTATATTCATCTTTTATTGTGTCAAGTAACTTCACCAAGTATGTACAACTCAAACAATTGTGATCTGTAGACAAACTTGAAAACTTTGAGCCTTTGTTTCTCAAAAGTAGTATTATGTGACTTCAGTACTTCTTATTCTAGTCTTCATTTGCCGATGCATCATTAACTTGTTGGAGACTAAGTATGAGTTAACTCAAACACAAACATACATACACACATTAAAACATACATACACACATTATGAATGAGACTTTACAGCTTTCTTGTCTAGGTTTAAAACATACCAAAAGATTTAAACCTCTATGGACTTTGTGTATTATTTGGTGCAGAACTACGACTTTGGCACGTTAAGAGTTAAATTTATTAGAACTAAATTGCAGTATCAGAAGGGTAAACAAAGTAACAATGGTTCAATTTCCGACCAAATCTATAAAAATATCAGCCCGCAGCTACGCAATTTAACATTGTCACAGAAAATAAGAATGGCAGTCGATATTACACCTGTCTGTCTTAACCTCTTATTTACCATATTTCTATTAACCCAGTGCCCCCAGTATTCTGTTATTCCCATAGAATTAACACAGGGCACATCCGGTTCCTGTAGCCAATGGGTTAAGTCATGACTTCTCCTTTTATTTGGAGGGAGGGGGTAGAAACATTCTCAATCTGCACAGAGAAAACAAACCGAGACAACGAGCAACACAATATGAAGCAGACCTACAAGTAGTTTGGACAAGTAATAGTACTGTATTAGCATTAGTACAGTAGTAGTAGTAGTAGTAGAAGTAGTAGTATAAATGTAGTAGTAGCAGCAGTAGTAATAGTAGTAAAAGTTAGCTGTAGTAGTAGTAGTAGTACGTGTAGAAATAGTACATGTAGTAGAAGTAGGAGGAGGAGGAGGTGGAGGAAGAGGAGGAGGTGGAGGAAGAGGAGGAGGAAGAGGAGGAGGAGGAAGAGGAGTACAATTACAAATTATAGCAGAGACAAGATCACAGAATTAGGGTAGTCTACTCTGTATACAAAATCTATTCCTGCAAAGCAAGGGCCAGTGCTGAAGAAAGAAAATTTCAATCCACTGGTGATGATTTCATGTATACATGTATCATCTGGCAGAAACTGAGATAGAAGAATAGGAGTAGTAATAGTAGCAGTATTTGTATCACCATAGTATCACCAACCTGCTTGTTTTCACAGTGATGTAGCTGTCTCTGCCTAAACTGAAGGACGATGTATTGAATCCGCCATCGAATGAAGTGCAGGGCATCGAAGCATCCAGGTTTCGTGAATTCAAGTCCACGTTCCTCTGAAATCAGGATAAATTACATGAATGAAAACTAAGTAATCCAACAAATTTATGAAACTGGAAACTAAAGTAAATTTTACATCCACTTGTAGTTTGGAACCTAAAAGTTTTCATTTAAAAAAATAATGCATAATTAATAACACAAACTGTCATTAACATCTTTGAAGAGAGAACAACTGGTATATCAAGATTCAATGAAAATTACTGATTACTTCTACTGCAGCCACTCATTTTCTTCAAAGAAATATCTCACTTCTGTGATGTCGATCACGAATACTCTTTGGCCTTCACATTGGTATGTTTTATTTTTTTGTACATGTGATTTAACATATTACTTTGTGTGTGAGCTGGATAAAGATACAGGTTTCCTTTGAAATTTAAACCATGAATAATGAGGGCGCTGCAAACAATAACTATTTATATGAAGCAAACTGGAGTTCCAGTTAAAGTTCAACTGGGCTTTCAACTAATGCCATATCAGCAAATATTTTGACAAAGAAAAAAAAATGTATTCAACTCATAACTTGCATCCTTTGTAAACACAGTGTGACAGTAAAACTGGAGTTTTCAGGCAAATAGAATACTAGAAGTTGGGAAAAGTTTATTTTTCATTTTTATGGAAATCATAGCAGAGTGTCTGCATGTGAACATACATGTACTGGTGAACAAATACTTGCCCGACGTATTGTATCACAATTGTACCAACTTATGCCATCTTCACTGTTGGAATAAAAACATGATTCACAGAAGTACAGTTTGCATTTGGATCAAGGGTTAGACATTTATTCAACAGAAAAGAACACTTCTTCATGACTCATACCATAAGTAAACATAGGAATGGTATTTGGTAAGTGCTGCACAAAGTACACAGAGTGTTTGATTTCCCACCAATAAAATGCAATAGCAAGGATTTAGTGCCACTTGAGAAGAAGACCAATAGAAGAGGATAACGACACCATAAACACAGCGCACTGAACTTTTAGCACATGTACAGGTGGGCAGAGGTACAGAAGCTCTCTGATCAAACAAACTTTAAATTCTGGATGTATTTGTACTTTCTGTACTTGTGAGGTTGAAAGAAAAGGTCATCATTTATGAGTATTGGATAAGGGATGCCTAGCAAATGTGTATACCACTCCCTTTTCTGCCAGCAGTGACACACAATTAGGTCAGCCATTCAAAATATTAGATTTGTATAAATACCTGTACTGAAAAGACACATATCATATTGTTCATACACACATTATTATTTGTACATGTACATACTGCTCCTGTTGAGAATGTTCTCTTCTTTTCTTTGTGACATATCAACAATGATAAATCATAACAGAATGGCAAAAAAATGATACTTGGTATTAGAGTTGTCCATGAGAATTCAAATATTTCTCAGAAAGTCAGGATATAAAGCAGGGGCTGCTGCCGAAGTTCAGTGAATTTCTTTCACTGGTGAATTCATAAAGTCTGGCAGCCAGACTAATATTAGATGATTTTCTCAAGTTGAAAAATTCACACCTTCTTTCAATGATATGCCAATTTTTCCTCGAACTTTCACTTTTCTCTTCTGTTATTGTTCTTTTTTTCAAATTAAAGAATTCTACCAAGGGTTTCATTTCTATTTACCCCTCTGAATTCCATGATTCAAAAATATACATCATTACATGTATTTCCCAATGGCATGGAAAAATAAAGATGGAAAGCAATAAGCATCAAAGCGTACTACCCTCCTGCAGCCCCATGTTTACACAGAGCAACTGTGCTGTGGTTTTAAAAACCACATGCTGGAATTGAATTTACCATGCAATGTCAATGTCAAACCAATATGTAAATAGCATGTCTCTGAACAAATCATGTGCTCAAGCATTAAATCTTGATGCAGATCAAGGCAGTAGCACTTATTAGCAATCTCCTTGAACTTTCTTCTGGGGATAGCTTTTGACATCACAAGAACAGATGAAAATTTTCTTCTAGCTCAACTCTGCACAGTACTGAAGTAAGAAGCAAAACCGTAAATCAATATTTCCTTTTTAATTTCTTTGCTTCCTTTGCTTTTTGCTTTCTTCAGGCATCAGGCATCTACAGTGTCTGGCAGACACCACGAGAGGAAAAGTTTTTTTTTTTCAGTCAACGATTAAAATATCATTTTATTTGATACAGTACTTTCATAATTTTCTATTATTACAACTCGTCATTTCAGGGTGCAAACGGCTCATTTTGTTTGGAGACTTCCATGATATTGTGAAAATGCGTGTTACAAGACCAATTTCCTTCTTAATGCCAAGCTACCACTAGTCTCGGTTCCAGACCATGCGACTCTTTCTACCCCCAGAGTACTCATTCACTCACTCTGCAACTTTTTCTACTTCACACTGCCAATGCTCTGTCTTACCTCACCACAGGCCACACTAGTCTTAGTTCAAAGCAGTTACCTGATGATTCCCTTTTTTATATAGGATAAAATGTAAGTTCTTATGTCTGGAAGCCAGACTAGGCTACCACAGAACCCGATTCCAGCACCCCTAACTCTCACAATTCTGCATCTTACTATGTTTTACCATGGAGCTCCATGGTTTTACAGAGGTCTTCCAAGTTCAGGGAAAAATCCAGAAACAGAACACCACCGTTGCCTTCAGGAGTAATTCCTTCCTTCTTTCATTAGGGATAAAGCCCGTTCTACTTTTCTTGAAAGTTCATTTTGCAACTGAAAGTTATCAAGTTATGCTTTGCTATTCTTTGTTTGCAACTCAGGAGGGTCATAGTGTTACCTACAACAGAAATTCAAGCTCTCGGAAATTTACATGAATTCACATCCAATGGCTGTTAGTTGTCCAGCATAATTGCTCTGACAACAGGAACTTTGTGCAACATTGGGTAGAAAGTAGAAACACTCGAGACTTCAAATGGGTTGGGGGGGGGGGAGGCAAGTAAGCAAATTATACTGTAGTTGAGTAATATCATGTAAAAGTATTAAATGTTTATACTGACATATGACGGCTTCACTTAGTGTTGAAGAGTTATTTCTTTACACGCTGAATTTATTTTGAGGGGTAATAATGACAAATTTTGTTCTTTTCATATTATCTCTGACGTTTACTTTCCTTATTGCCGTGTTAAATGAAAGATTGATGTAAAACTTTGGCTGACCAACTAAAACTATGCTCTAGGTTTGATTGAAGATGCATCACTAAGTGCCCCCCCCCAAAAAAAAAACAGTACAGTTACATTTAGGGTTACTTTCGAAATTAATTGCCATCTATATCTGATTTATCTGACAAACTATTTTTTGTCAGTAGAATGACACCAAGATCATCTATTTTGGTTGGGTACTTTCCATTTTAGGGCCATTTTTGTGAACCAATGTAAATTTGGAATGCGCGCAAGTTTACACGTAATCTATACGACGCCTCATTACCCCTTTTACCTCCACTCTGCTTTGCAAACTTGCCCCTACAATGAAAACTGCTGAATGAATATTGATGATCTAAGTGTTGTGTTGCTCAGAAAAGAACACACAATCAGATGAAAGGGAAAAGTCGTAATTTTTCTTGGATGATGAAGGGGAAAAAATGAAGAAAAAAAAATAGTATACCATTATTTTCTAGGCCACCCTGTATAGCAATACATCCTAGGGTCTGGATACCAGACTAATCCTGTCCCTGTGGCAACAGG
>JZLH01S0342333.1:18786-39215 GCA_001188425.1 Eucidaris tribuloides
TTACTGCCCAATGGTTCAATACAGGAGTAGATATCTGGGTCTGTGAGAAATGAAAGAAATTACATTGGGTTAACTGGAATTTTTGTTTACATTTATAGTTTAATTCATGTTTATTAATTATTTATTTACTAATTTTATTTACAAAATACAAATTCCTATGTACATAGTTTATGAATCCCCCATGCCCTAAAAATGCAAGTGAGAAGAATTTATTCAATACTTCTTTAAAATCAAATCATTATTTTTCTTGCTTTCTTTATTTTCTTTCTCTTTTTTCTTTTTGTTCCAATCGTAGCTGTCCTGTTCAGGGATGCCAGTTAGAATATGAAAGGGTCTTAAACAGGTCTACAATCAGCCACACAGATAGCCTGAAATGGCCTGAAAATAAATTGTTAGTGCATGAAATAATCCATGAAATTGTTCAGGTTTTTGCTTGATACATCGCTGTAGGGACAGTGATTTTCCATTTACCTGTAAATTGAAATGGAAAAATCCTGTTTGATTCTGTACTTTTTGTGTAAAAATTCATGGAATTCACCTTTGCAAAACGGAATTCATGTTTTTGCTCTGTACACTTTTCTATAACAAAATGGAATTTCCATTTTTAGATCAAGTTGTAACGGAATTACAGGTTTTCAGAAACTGAAAAGACCAATTTTTGAAACGGAATTCACCATCTCTATCGCTGATTGTTTCAACATTGAAAACAACATAAAGTACACAACACAAAACACAGACTTAACCCTTTGGGCTCGATGCTATACGGCACTGTTGTTCATTGAGAGACGATGCAATATACACATGGTTGACTTTGAAGGGAATATAACCCCATATTTACTTATAAAATTCTTTACAGAATATTTATTTCCTACTCTGTACTGGTCAAAAATGAGTAATTTTTGCGACAGACACATTAAGCGATAAAACTTGACCACTTACATGCTTATCCAGTGTTTGACCAAAATTTCTGTCATATATTCTTGGCTTCTGTAGAAGCCCGTCGTCTGTGAGTGTGCAATGTACTGGGCTTCTGTACAAGCCCGTCGTCCCCAAGGGGTTAAAAATGGCATGGATGTACACTACAGTTATGTTCTACCTCCATGGTTTCACACAATGACAAGGTTCTGATTTTTTTGTACTGTCCAACATGGAACCAATCGCGCAGGTGTGTGGTTCGCAGATGATGGCACAGAGGGAGAAGAACTAATTTTGATTGCTTTGCTTGCAGAGATGGAGCAGAAGCTGGCCTGGAGGCCAGATTTTGCTGGCCCTGGCCTTGGACCAAGTCACATGTACATAGTCTCTGACTATGGGAACAATATTTTTCCAGTGACCATGTGACTCGGAACTGTCGGCCTCAACTCCATCCCTGTTTGCTTGTTATCAAAGTGTTTTTGAGCTGCGGATTTGAATTTGTCTTTGTCCTGGATAGATTATACAGAGTAAATTCCATTCTGGTATTTTGTGTGGGATGAACGAGTAGTCTATTTAATATTTGTTTGTTGCGATTGGGGTGCCTACTGACCGGACGCAGGTCAGCCCCCACTGGAATGGCAAAGTGACCCGCAAGCACTTCATGATTTCATGAAAGTTTGTTAACTGGCCCACCCAGTAGAGTTTTTGTTTCATTTTGGAAACATTAAAGTTGCATCGTTTCATTTTACATTCTAGATACCGGCGGTAGATAGTAAGACTGAAAAAGCAGTTTTTAAACATTTTCTGAGTTTTCACTAGTGCCTAGTTTTTACCGTGCTGGTGATGGCACTGCAGAGAGATCAGTCATTGTCAGTGGAGCCAGACTTAGTCTCAACGGACCATTATCTCGACCGAATAGACAGATTTTTTTGTCTAATGTCAACTTACATTTTTTGACAGGCTGAGCTGACGACAGGCATGCGGCGCAGGGCATTTCAAGTTCATGACAACATCATGATCCAGACTAACCATTCCTACCCCCCCCCCCACACACACACACACACACACTTGCACTTACCCATAAATGCAGGTTGCCATGTATGATGTAGACCATGTCGACCGAAGGCTTCGACCTCTGTATCGCGTCCGTGGTCGTTGTTCAGTACACGATGTTGTTGTTGTTGTTTTGGTTTATGTTGGCGCTCAGTCAAAATGACTATTTTCGCCAAATCACATTATAATTTATTCCCTGCTACTGATTGATCCGTCAAAAGACAGGACAACATAAATATATTTTTATCAAATTAACGGGTCTTGTAAGTGGTATTTCAAATATATTTTCACCAATATTTTGGTATTATCCTCACAATAACTGCGCGTGTCCTCTTTTTACATGTATCAGCGTATCAGACTATTTTACATCACTCAGCGCATATACCATAGCTACATGTAAAATACCTGTCAAGATCGTCTGAGAAGTATCATGAGAGGTTGTATTTCCGGACGGGTTGAGTACCTGGACACCGCGCGGTAGAACGGCGCAATACGCGTCGGGGAACCATCGCGCGAAGTTGCAAACAGATACGCGGGACGCAGCTGTTATTTTTCTTCGCATAAATCCCGATTTTTCATGGAAATTCTAATGATGATTATTTGAAAATAAAGTTTTTTGGCAACATAGACTATCCTTAATTAAAAAACGCAAAAATTAAGTGTCCGGTTACTCAAGCTTAAGTCCCCACCCTACTGAAAAACGACCACGGACTGTCACGCGATACAGAGGTCGAAGCCTTCGGTCTAAAGTCGCCATGCTGACATACTACTGGCAGTGGCTGGGCCAGGTTAGCGCGCTAGGTCTAGGCCAGCCGGCCAGCCAGCGCCAGGCGCGGCAGCCGCTGGCATGGCGTGATGACAATGACATGCACGGTCCATACGATTCTCGCACACGTACACACAGCACAGGCATGGCCGCGCCTGCGCCCCGTGTGTTCATCACGTAGTCACTCCACACCACACTGACACACTCCACAGCTCAGCTTGCATTTTGCCCGAGTGCAGAATCCAACAATACATCTCACCAAGAGAACGCGGCTGGGAGAAATCTGGCGGCTAGAAATAAGATACATACCTCGCTGGACTCTTCAGAATATCAGCTAGGTGTTCATTGTTTATTTATACAAACAGCAAATTCGTTAACAGGAAATATTCTTGCAACAAGAAAACTCATCGCATATTTTTGGTAATAAAACAATGATTGATCGATGTTAAAGTCTGCATTGATCGATTACAACAAAATTACATTGACATCGTCAGTTCTTTAACGCCAGTACTGATTGGTTAATGAAGTACTGGCGTAATAAAATCAACCATTTAGGAAGCCGAACAGAAATTTAGGTCAATCGAGTTTGTCATTGCGGATGTAATATACACGGTAAGCAGACGGAGATGGGATTATCCTTGCATGAAAATGTATTTATTTTGTCGTAAAATCTTTGCAATGTGACAGTAGTTGTTGATTAAAACGTGATTTCATGATTATATTGTGGTCGTGTTAGATTGTGAAATTAATCTGTGTCGAGTACATATCAAATATACCTCAATGAAAGTTTGTTTGTGATGTCTGAAGCCTGACTTTGTTTTGGGTGTATATGTGTGATATGAATGGGAAAAACTTTGGCTGCTGTAGCTGGTCAACGCACAACAATCGTGTGTGCAGGCTAAATGCATGAATGCATTGCCGTGTCCGTGCTGTGCGCTGCTGTGTGTGTTGTGGCAAAGCCGTGTTCGAAAAGTAGTTACAAGTCTACGATATTAGATCTGGAGTCTAGAAAAATTGCAGCCCCCAAGCCAGGACAGTTTGCCGATCCCCATTTATCCGACATTCTGAAATTGCCAGCTCAAAATCCCACATTTCCAATTTTTTGTGAAGATCATGCATGCAATTGCAATTGCAACTAACTTGCTCATTTGCTGAATACTGCAATAAGTAGATACTTCTAAGTCGATATCTAATGCAGTATAAATTTTAGATCAACTTCCTAAATTATTTCAGAATAGGTGCATAACTAAAAAAAATGGAATGTTGTTGGTTTCCTATCCCAATCATGTTCAGAATGAGGAGTGCAGTGGCAAACTAAATTCATGACATTGTCATTGACACGAGTGCAAGTTTTTTTTTTGGGGGGGGGGGGCTGCAATGCAAATCCAATGTTACCAGTTTTATTACACCAGTCACTGAAAGAGCATGAAATTTACTTTTTCTATCTTCTATCGCAGACTCGATTTTAGTTTTCACAACTCTCCAGGCTGAGACGTCGGACAATACCAACTCGGAGAAGCTTGCGTTGTGGCTTGCAAAGTTGCAATTTTTTCTTTTTCAATTTTTCTCACAAATCTATGGATTGTGAAGAAATTTTTAGAGAAATTGACTGAAGCAATATGTGTTCTAATATTTTTTTTCTTCTCTGTTCTGCAGGTGATAAGGAAATTTCCATGAAAATGCTATGATTTGGAATTGATGTTAACAACTGCCATCAATCATGGGCAAGAAGAAGGATCGATCTGTCGTAGGATCTAGCAAGCGACGGACAGTGCTGCAGATTGAAGGACCCTCCCTCAGTAGCCGTAAAGGTGATCATGAGTTCCCAGGTTTAACTCTTTGACCTAATAGTGTATTCATATTTAGAGCAGGATAAGGTCAACACAACAGTCTGTTAATCAAGAATGAATTCTTTCAAGTAAAGTTTGTCTTTCATTGTGATGCACAAATTGTACAATTTTATTTTGAATATTTGCAAAGTGGCATCAAAATTATATCTAGTGAATAGTGAATACAGAAATTTAAGCATATTCGGGGTAACTCCCAACATTTGTGTAATATTGCAAAATTCTGGCATCAAGTGACATCTGTTGTTGCTTTAGCAAGATACCACAAGTATACTTCAAACAATACTCCACAAAGCCATATTCTTAACTCGTTCGAAACTCTTTGATTTCACTATAACACACATCTTATCAGAACTAAGATCTCTTTAAAAAAATACAGACTACCACACACAGACCTATTACCACTTCCTGTGTCACTATATGCCTAATATAATACATGTAACTTCAATGTGAACAAATCCTCCTCTGTTTACAGACATTTTTTTTTCTGTCACTTAGGAGACAAGGTCACAACTTGCTGTCAAAAAGTCTATAAACCATACACCACATTGCTATTTACATGTAAGTTAAATTGATGAGATCTGTAGAAAAAGAAGTTGAAAGCACTGCATGTTAACATCAAGTTACCTCCCTATACTTTCACAGACTTTCAGAGAAAGGACACAAGAAAATTATTTCTCCTCAAAACTTGAAATTGTTATGCCATTACATTGTTCTGATGATAAGAATTGTTGTGATATTTGTGTTTTATTACCACACATCTGCAAGGACATGTGTGACCACTCTGTGACAGCTCATATCAATCACTATACCCCCTGGTGCATGCTTAAACCTACTCAACTTTTTTCCAGTGTACTTTATTGTTATACTCAATGTAAGAACCCATAAATTACAACTGGGTGTAAACGGTTTAAACGTTTTTATGAAGGTCACAAAACGTTTCAAGCAAAACTTGTAATGACTCGGGCCTAAAAAACGTTTACACGACGTTCACACGACCTTTAAAAAGCAAATTGTTATGCAATTTTGCAATCCGTTTAAACCCTTAATTATCAACAGATGGCAAAGTATTTTCAAAATACCAGTAACTATGAGTTGTCACCCATTTTTACTGCATTAAATGGCTTTTTGACCAAAGTTTTATGACCTCAATTTATGTGAAAATACCAAACAGCTGTGTTTCCACTTTGCAATTATCTTATCAGAACTAAGATCTCTTTAAAAAAATACAGACTACCCAACAGGAGATACCTCTTACTTGTCTCCAGTGGGTTAATACAGTGGAACATTATGACTACATGTAGCTATAAACCATTTAATTATTATCCCTTCCTGTCCAAAATCTTCCACTCCCCCCTTTCTTCTCAGGTTATGGACAGAATTCAGGCAATGCCCTCAGTGGGCTCATGGCTCACTATGGGGACAGTGATGAAGAAGCCGAACCTTCCCCTCCACAGTATGCCAGCTTCCAGCAGGTGGAACCCCAGGAGCAGGGGAAACCCCCCACTGAGATGGATGCCAAACTGGCTGATTTTTTAGCGGTAAGAAAAGTCTCCTTTAACTCTTTAATTACAAAACCTTTTGTTAAACTACAAAAACAAAAAAATGTGGTTCTTCATAAATCAACATGTTTCAAAAAGTGTTTGGTATCAATAAGCAAACATGTAATACAAGAACTGTTATCAAAGGATTTACTGAATCGTTAAAATCAAATTCTGCTATTTCGTAATGGCTTTTCAAGCTTGTGCAAAACAATGCCGCCTGAAATCATGTCCAAATTTGCAAATTAATATTTCGTAAAAAAAGTATAAAAGTGATGCTTAATTTTCCACTTTCTTGGTTTGAAAACTAGAGATTTAATTCATCTTATTTGTTTAAAAAAGTAGCCCTTGTCAGATTCCTGTTACACCTGCACACAAAACTTCACACAACTGAATTTAAGCATTATTGGAAAGTATTTGTCCATTGCATAAACTTAAATCTGTTGATGACCAAGCATGAGATATGTTGGGGCTGGCTTCTATCGAGAATGCATGTTATATTGAAGTCAAATCATATCTTAATCTAGGGACATTGATTTTCCGTTTAATGAAAAGGCCTTTTCCGTTTCAAAAAATCTGGAATTCCATTTCAACTTGTCTGAAGAATGGAAATTCCGTTTTACCGTAGACTTTGTATACATGAAAAAAATTGACAATTCCGTTAACATAAAACTTGAGACAAATATTTCTTGCTGTTTCTGTTTTTTGTGTCAACTTTTTCTAATTTTTTTTTCTGAGTTTTGTGTTTTTTCCTTTCAAAAAGAAAAAATTTGGAGAAAAAAGAGGTTTTCCGTGATTTTCCGTTTCAAATTGTGATTTCCGGAAATTCCGTCCGTTTTCCGTTATCGCAGAAAATCACTGTCCCTACATATCCAATGGGTTAGTACTTGGATCTTTGTTAGAAGCGTGGGAAATATGTATGACTATCCTGCCTTCCTGTATTTTCAACCATCAGGAAATTGATGCCATGGACCCAACATCTAGTAGTAATAGCCCCAGTGGAAACAACAGTAAAGCGGGCAGCTTGATCGAGGGAATAGACGGTCAACCGATTGACCCTGACACCTACCCAAACACAGAGGGCATGGCAGGCCAAGCGGAAACTGAAATGGCTGGTGCAGAATATGGTGCAGGGGACAGTGCTAATCTTACAGGTATTGCCTCCTAGTATTGTTGGCTGTGATAAATCAGGGTTTCCTAACCAACCTGGGAATCAAGGAAAATCTGGAAAAATGACTTTTCCTTTTTCTAGTCAGGGAAAAGTTCTTAAATTTGAGAAAAGTCCCTCAAGTAGGGAATTTTTGTCTGTCCAATGGTCCAAGTTCTTCTGTCATATCTGTATTTTAGGTATAAGGCGAGAAAGAAAGGGTGAAGCGAGAAATAGATCGAAATGATGATCCTGGAATTAACGTCCTTCAGGGAAAAACTAGGAAAATATTAGAGAATTTTGTTTCCATGAAATGTAAATATTTAAGTCACTCCATGTCCTTTCCTGGACGAGTGGGAGGGGGGGGGGGGGGAAGGGTGGGTAACATATGTACATGTAACACAGGGCGCGACAAACCCGCTTGCCCGCTTGCCCGGGGCAAGTGAAAACCACGGGCGGGCAAGCAAAGTTCAATTTCAATTGCCCGATCGGGCAAGCGGTGATTTTCAAAATAAAAATATTATAACACAGACATTAGCTTGATAGAACTTGGACAAATTCAAAATATTTCCCATAATAAAAAAGCGGACGAACACCGCAAACACAGAACAAAATTACCCCAAGTTCTGTTCGAAAACGACGTAAACAAAGTACGAAAATGGAGCGCTAATTCGCCGACTCTCTCTCTCGCATGGATGCAGAGAGACTTTCCTGTCATTTACCATTGAGGGCGTATGTCAAGAAGGCGGAATCATGACCATGTACCAGCTAGCTCGACCGCCCAGCTTTTCAATCTCATGTTTTATCACATACGTAAAGCTAACATGCGGAAAGAAATTTCTTTTGTAAAGGCGTTATAATCCGTATTTTGGTGAGTCAAGCAGTTCATTGAGCTGCTGATATTTGTTACCAATGATAGAGGTATGTTCATTTTAAAACTATTTTAACTCATACATCGTCAGTCAATAATTGACTGATGATTTCAGTCCCACACATTGTAATCGATGTTGTGCCTGTAGTCCCTACGGCATCGAGTCAACTCTAGCAAATTTGCTGGAGTCGGCCCGATACCGATGTACCGGGTTTTAATGATATTTTTTCAGCGGTATCGGTATACTTGAAATTATCAAGATAAATATTTTGGGGGATAATAGACTCAGGCCTATCTTTATTCTAATTTAATACTGTAGCTTTATAATTTATGTATCAATTTTTTATGTATCTTTTTGTTTGAACCTGTGGCAAGCATTGTCATTGTACATTGACCCAAGTTCAGCCCATTCTTCCTTTATAGATTTATCACTGCCTTTTGGAGGTAAGCATTTATTGAAACTAGTAATTGAGGCTTATCAGTCATGGTGATTATTTTTTCATAGTCATTCGTGAAATTGAATAATTGATGACATTCTACTGTCACTCTGATCAGTTCTTTGCTCTTTTTCCTTTGATGCAGGGCTAAGCATTATGCCGGTGGCTGAGCAGTTTTACTTAAGTGTGCAAATCATCCATAGCTAATATACTTGCCAAGAGTAAAGTTCATTTTTGTTAACTCACTTAACTGTTATCAAAACACTTGTAAATGAATGTTCGTTGTGTTATTTAACATTGTCTTCAGTCATCGTTTTATTGACCCTTTATAAGGTGATATTCTTTACTTTAAAAAAAATTAAAAACAAAGAAAACAAAAAGAAAGATCGGGCAAGTGCTGTTTCCTTGAGGGCAAGCCAAAAAAATTTCACTTGCCCGACAGGGCAAGTGAAAAAAAATTTTTTGTAGAGGCCTGTAACATATCATCATTTGGCATAATTTTACACCAAACCCCACCTAATTTAATTCAGTTTGCAACACAAGCTAGGGTAGCGAAGGATGAGGGGGTGAGGGCAAGACGCCAATGCTTATAGAAAGGCTTGCATCATTGATACTCCGGTGATTTGGAATCATTCTTGTTATCTTTCGTACAGCTGTCGGAGGTTGGCAGGAGCTGCTTGATGAAAATACAAACTGTGTATACTACTGGAACACAGAGTCAAATGAAGTGACGTGGGAAATGCCAGAGGCCTTTGCGCTTCAGCAGCAGGCAACAAGTGGCACAGCAGTTCAACCGACAGAAATGGAGGTCTCAGCCTCTAGTGGCTCGGATACAGCTCAAGCCCTTGGCTACGGAAGTAAAGCGCAAAACGGAGATATTAACGGTGATAACGTTCAGACAAGGACTGAAAGTGGGAGCAATCGTGAGAGTCCGGACACAGATGCTGATAAAATTCAAGATAAGGACGATCTCGAGAAACTCCCTGTGTATGGATCGGCAAAAGTGAATTACAGCATCGAACCTGTGCCTGATGAACTGGCTGACATTGTCAAAGATGATTTAAAAGCAGATGATGAAGAAGATGATGATGCTGAGGAGGAGGTGCCAATAGAAAAAAGTTCAAAGACAAATTTTTATCCCGCATTCACCAAAGGGCAGACATTACCTGGCTCTATGGACGATGCAAAAGGGAAGAGAGAGCCTTCAACAGAAGACATGGATAATGATGAGGTAGATGATGATGATGAAGAAGATGATGGACGTTACGATTTATGTAGCGATTCCCCAAAACGTTCACCAGAAAGGAAGAAAGTGGAGAAGGATGAACTGTACTCAATTGACATGTTTGCCGATGATGTGGATGACATTGACCAACAGTTGGAACTGGCTCTCGAGAAGAAAAAGGTAATGTTTGTCAAGGGAGCAAAAATGTACAAAAGTACAATCACAATTGAACAAAGTGAAATAATTGTCCTGAGCATTTCTTGTGAAACATGGCATGTAAGTTTCTGGTTGTGCGTAGAAGTTTATTCCATATATTGAACCCAAGGTAAAATGTGACCGAAAATTGCTTTCATTTCATTATACACTGACCTTTTAATTCTCACAGTTTTTGATAGAAAAGTAGCATTCAAATTAATATTAATTTGCTTTCACTAAAACTGAAGATGAGAGGTCATATTTGTGTGGTGTTATGAGATTATGAGACAGTAATATCATGTAATATTTTAGTATGCTAACCATATTGCTA
This sequence comes from Eucidaris tribuloides, assembly GCA_001188425.1. Lineage (NCBI taxonomy): Eukaryota > Metazoa > Echinodermata > Echinoidea > Cidaroida > Cidaridae > Eucidaris > Eucidaris tribuloides. The sequence continues at coordinate 29,115 of JZLH01S0342333.1, forward strand.
TTTGCTGCTCCTCTGTACTTCAGGTACATGAATGATGTAGTGAAATTAAAATGCAGGGTTTTGGTATAAAACATTGGTGCGGGTGTGTGGAGGCATACCCATTAAAGGCATCGTATAACAATGTTTCCTGTTTACAACAAATCTGAGCTTCATGATTCCTCATGCTACCAGTATCTCTGATAAGGTCTAAAAATGAAGCCCTGAATAAATTGTAGTTCAAAACCATCATTAAGTGCTTTTAAAAAGTGAAAATCATTGAGCAACCATTCCAGTTCTCCCCCATAGAGTGCTGTGTGGCAGAATTCTTCTCAGCTGAGAATTAATTCATGTGCCGATTTCCATTTGTAATATTTTACTGCTGAAAGCATAACTGTCTAAACTTTTGTGTTCTAGGGTGTTTATTTGTCCATTCAAAAACTGTCAGATATGTCAGATAGCAAAGTTTGACAGTTTTTTAAATGGGGCTTCCACAGTGTTATATAGTGTCTTCAACAACATCTGCTATGATATAGAATTGCGTATAAAATCAAATGCATAATTTACACTATGTGCGTGTATCCACCCTTCATTTTCTGCAGGCTGAACTAAAGGAACTACAGGAGGCGGAGCTTACGAAGTCCCCACCTCCACAAACTGACAAGGACAGGAAAAGAAAAGCAGACAGTGATTCATCAAATATATATGGTGAGATGGTCAAATTTATGCCATGTAGCAACTTCGGTTTATGGTAGGGGTCGAGTAGAGAAAGGGAATCGCATTGACATTATGGTTGCAACTAGGGTAAGGATTAACAATTATGTCCAAAGCAGTTGTCGCTGGAACAAGTGGTGTTCAGAACGTAAGGCCAAAAAAAAAAAAATTGTTATGTTGCCCTCCAGTGGGAAATGTTGAAAATTGGGTCGGTCGGTCTTTTTTTTTTTTTTAAGCTCACCTGAGCTGAAGGCTCAAGTGAGCTATTGCGATCACTTTTTGTCCGTCGTGCGTCATTCGTCATGCTTCGTTCATCGTGCGTAAACTTTTACACATTTTCATCTTCTTCAAAATGGATGATTGGATTTAACCCAAACTTGGCATGAATGATCTTTAGGGGGTGGGGATTCAAGGGTTCTCAAATGGTACACCTGGCCCCCCTAGGGGCCCGGGGCGGGGCCCTAAAGAGCCAAAAGTAGGTAATTTTCAAACATCTTCTTCTCTAGATCCACAAATAGTTTAGCCATGTCACTGTAGCTGTGTGTGTAGATACTAGAGTTGCACGACTTCAGCATTTTAGAGAGTCGACTAGTCGCCCACCAATAGTCACGACTCCGACTATTAGTCGACTATCGGTGTTCAACGTCTTAGTGTGTTCAAGATTGGTAGTGTGTGGTGCATGGGTGTCGCAGTCGGAGTCGCAGTGAGTGCAACGTATACGGCAACACATGTATGATAGCATTGCACGATTATAGGCTGATCCAAGTACCATTTGGCAGTTCTGTCTGATGATAGATTAGGGCCGATTCACAATGAAAAACGTAAAGGAAAAGAATAAACAGTCAAAAGATCAAGAAGCTGTACACATACACAATGCCATCATTTGCCATGACACAATGATTGGTAATTCTGTTCAATTTTTACGTCTTTTGACTCAGTTTTTAATACAAATTAACATGTGATAAAAAGTCAACTATTGCGCTCCGATAGTCGGAGTCGCAATTCTGTGTAGGCAGTCGCGACTACGACATTTCGCGACTTAGTCGTGCAACACTAGTAGATACCTCTATATGTGGTGTATTATTGTTCCTCTTGACAATGCCCAGGGTGGCCCCATTTGGCCCCTGAGGGGAACAAACGTTGGGGGGGAGGACCCCATGTGAATAATTCACATTTACATCATTTTCTTTAAAGCATATCAATGGATTTAGACTAAACTTGGTTGGAATGATCTTTAGGGGGAGGGGATAGAGTGTTCCTGAAATGGGACACACGGCCCCCCTGGGGGCCCATGGGGCAGGGCCCATAAGGGCCAAAACTAGGTAACTTTCCAACCATTTGTAACCAAACTTGGATGGTAGATGCATAACAGGGACCTCAATGTTGTTTTGGGGTCAAAGGTCATGAATGTAGGTCAAAGGTCAAATGAGGTCAAATTATATGATGTACCTGCAATTTTCTACTGGGGTTGGTATCGGCCTATTTGTACCTAACTGGTGTGGTAGATGCCCTACATGTATAAAGAACTCAATGTTAAATTTCTTTCAGAGGTCCTATAAGTAGGTCAAAGGTCAAATAAGGTAAAATGTTAACATACTGGAGCAAGACATATTATGGCCCTCACCTTGTTTTTCAATGGATGTTAGAATTTAACTTGGGAAAATCAGCTATTTGGCAAGGGGATGCAAAGTTGGTTCATATGGCTCCAGTGGTGCCCAGATATCAGGCTCAAAGGGCCAAAACTATGTATAATTGATGTTTTCTCAATGGGTACCACAGAGAGTTTGCGAAACTTCAGGTGAGCGTCGTGCCCCCTGGGGCTCTTGTTTAATTAAATATTACTTCTTTTTTTTACCACAGCAAAACCCAGATAACCAATACACATGTAGGTAGTGTATTGTGAAAGTATATGTAGGACGAAACTGTGCAGGAGTTAAGTTTCCCAATATATTTTATGGGTCTTTTAAATGGGCAAAATGCATGTACTAGTGCTGTTTTAAGTCACTGAATAGGAATTTTGGTAAATTCTTCACTCAAATGTGACATTTTCTCCCGAAAATGGTGAGTTTGTATATTTTGGGTCTGTTTAAAAAAAAAATTGTGACCCTGATTTTTCACATTTTACGGTCGGTCGCTGGAGGGCAACATAACATTTTTTTTCTTTAGGTCTAAAATGGGTCACATTGAAATACTAAGTTTTCCCTTTGACAAAGGTTGGTCACAACAACCCTGTATCTTAACTCAAAAGCTTGCTCAAGACTTGACCAAGGTGTGACTAATATAAGTGATCTAAGTAACAAATGCTTGCTAGCAAAATTCTTTGTATTGGAAGTGTATAAATAGGGACCAGATTCTCATAGAAGAAGCATTAGGTAATTTAAATTAAAAAACATTCTAACCACTGGTCTGTAATAAATTATGTGCTGTTACAAGTTGACAATTATGTAACAGGCAAATGGCCCCCTATGCAAGATGTACAACTCGTACAAGTCTATGAGTTGAGCTTGTCACCTTTCCATCAAGGTTGTCCGACTCAAGTTCCAATTTTCTCAGATTCGGACTGGACTCTGACTCAGACTTAGATAGATGATACTCTACTACAACACTGCATTCAATGTTGTCTCGTGTCAATCATTTACCAGGTGAGAGTGGTGAGGTGGATTTGTCCAAGTTTAAAAAGAAGAGGCTAGAGAATCTTGCCGGGAAGAACAAGATGGCATCAGCCACGGCCGCTCAGGGATCAACCCAGGACGTCGGTACTCAGTGCGACCTGGACCAGGAACTGGGCCCTGTAGAAAAGGACAGCAAGCTAGAGAAACAAAAAGCCAAAGAGGAAGCAGAAAGAAAGGTAAGTGAAATAAACCAGACCTGAGAAATTTGCAACTTCACTCGGACTTCCAGTATTCATGGCATAATCTTTCAATATGTATTTCCCGTTGTTGTGGTTGTTAGTTGGGCTACACACTTTGTGAAAATTTTTACAAAATGCTACCTAAATAGTACCTGGATTTGTATTGAAAACTGTTACTACTAACTATACATGATACTGAGATTTATTTTGAATTTTTGAGCAATACACATACTTATGGTACTTCCAACATCTTTACATTGCAGAAATTTATTTAAATGAACATCTCTTTTTATATTTTTCAGTGATTTCATGTAATTGTAAAATTTTGTGTTTTTGTTTCACTGTGATGTATAAATTCTGTTATACAATCAATAGTTGTTTTTTTTTGATTGTACAAAATTTAAGCATATCACAATTCAGTTATGAATCTGCTATCATGTTTGAAATAAATATGCCATTACTTGAAATACATATATATATACAACATTTAATCTTTCTTTTATACTTCCAGCCCCAGATTGTGGACTTTGTCTCAGTCATAACCAGTAAACTTGAATTTCTAGGAATCACAGAAAAAGGACTCAACAAATTCCAAGTTCTTCTTATAGAAATGCAGGTAAGCAAGAATATAATTCAAGTTGAAAAATGTTCAAGGAGAACTGCCTAAAAATCAAGTGACCTTTGTTTCATATTGATAAACTAGGCTTGAGTCAATAGGTTTTTTGTTTGAAACATTTTAAATTGTTCCTCAAAATGATTAAAATTTGTATAAACGTAATTGTAGTATTTGTGGGTTCTTATATTGAGCCACAACAAACAAAGTACACTGGAAACCAGGGTTGGCAATTTCCCGGGAAATACCTGTATTTCCCACCCAGGGCGGGAAATACTGGGAAATACTGGAAATACCGGGAAATACTGGGAAATACCTGGGAAATATGTGGGCAATACCTAGCCATGTACTCTTGAAGTTGTACAAGGTCAACTAAGAAGGTCATTAATGCAGTTCATTTGGGCTCTTCTTACACAAAACCAGCTTGAACTGATAAATTTCAGATGAAAAGACTCTGAAAAACCTCTTTTGAGTTTTGATAATTTAATTTAGTGTTATTTCACATACTGTCCAATACATACAGTATTACACTGTACATTATTCAGGTGTTACATTGTGGGGTGCAGCCCTCATCTTGCTGAATGTACAGGGTCAAAATCAACATCTGTCAATGGGGTGTGCTATTTTAAGTATTCTGGATTTATGGAGCAATTCAGATATTTGCAGACTGAAATGATTGGAAAAAAATTTCTAAACTAAAAGCAGGTGATTTTAAAATTTCCATACTTTTAGTATTGATTTGGCTGTGTAGAAAATTTGTCCCACCAATCATAATGAGTCCCTTGTTCCCCACCATCACTTAAGTTAGTTTTTTGTTGTATTTTGTGTTGATTCACACTTACTGAACAACAATCTCTACATTTTAGAGTTATTATCCTTCAAGAAATAACTTTTTTATAGTATTTCCCAGTATTTCCCGTTTTTGTCAAAAATAGCAAGGCGGTATTTACCGGTAAATACCGGTATTTACCACCCGGTATTTACCGGCCAACCCTGCTGGAAACAAGGAGTATTTTAGCTCTAAAGATATTTATTGTACTAGTCGACACACACACACCAAAAATGCTATTTAGAAATAATCAGCACCTTGAATCTCTGGATCTAGTTACAAGAGGCTGTAAAGAAAGCAACATTGTTTTGACCACGCTTTGATAACAGCCGTCTGGGCGCACTGTCATTTTAAGCCTAAAATAGATTGATCTTATTCATAATCACAAATCTGTTTTCCAACATAAGTGATATATCATGTTAGCGATGATATTTTACCCACGATAATTGAATGAGGTTCAGATCAAATATCGGCAGTTCTATTTCTCACATTTCTTGCTAGACCCGTATCCAAGATTGGAGGGACGGTGTCCTGGACAGCAAGCACTTGTTGCAAAAATTAGAGCTGGCGGACTGGGAGCTACAGCGCTACGAGAACGATGCCGCGCCCCAAGGCTGGCTCTGTTCCTGGGACAGGTACGAACAAAAGACTTCCGCATTTGAAGGGCGCCCCCGTACGGAGGCCGGATGAAATGAACCATGTTAATGTGTAGAGAACGAAAAAAGAGAGAGAGCGATGGAGAGACTCTGGGATGAATTTTTGTCATTCTTGTTTTCCCTCCTGGAAAAAAAAAAGTGGAACAGCAGACATGTTTGATAAGTGACTTGATGAATGTGGTTGCCATGGTGATGTGCTGTTACCATGGTCACCTGTCAACATAACTCTTGTTAATGTCAACTTGACGCTCCCTTATCCCATGGTATTTTTCCCCCCTCAAAGTCCCACCCCTCCCCATTCCTATGAGAACTTTTAATGGAACCTGACCCAATTTCAAAAATTGTAAGTGCTACATCACTCTTGAGAAATCAAACAAAGTAATTTCCTTCTTTATCTTATCTACATGTAAATCCATTGACAAACCAACTGCTAGGAATTTGAGGGAAATTTACCATTCAACATTTGTGTAGGTGCTAAAAAAATCCTACCTTCTTGATATAACATTTCACTTTCCTGATGGTTAAAAAAGGGGGGAAAGAATATAGATAAAAGAAATTAAAATAAGATTTGCATTTCCCCCTCTTCTGACCGGGATGGGCCGGGGGGGGAGAGAGCAACATAACTCTAAAAAAAATTAACATATAGTTAGCCTGAATATATTATTACAAATCAAATATCCCTTCAACTAAAATTGAGGCAAATCCTTTTAATTTTTGGAAAAACCCAATTCTTCTCAGCTGAGAATTAATTCATGTGCCAATTTTCATTTGTAATATTTTATTGGTGACAGCATAACTGTCTAAACTTCTGTGTTCTAGGGTGTTTATTTGTCCATTCAAAGCTGTCAGATAGCCAGATAGCAAAAGTTTGACAATTTTTTAAAATGGGCTTCCACAGTGTTATATAGTGTCTTTAATAACATCTGCTATGAAGCCTATGATATAGAATGCGTCGCGTCAGCGCAAGAACGCCCTTAGACGCCCTTTATTCATAAACCCGTCAGTGCAGAAAGGTCCTTATGGAACACGCGCAATGACCACAGTAATGCCGTTAGTATGCACGGCCACAGGCATTTCTGCACTGACGCGCATTTTCATAAGGACCTTTCTACACTGACGCGCGTGTTCCATAAGGGCCTTTCTGCACTAACGGTTTATGAATAAGGGCGTCTAAGGGCGTTCTTGCGCTGACACGAACGAATTGCATATTAAATCAAAATGCATAATTTATACTACGTGAATGTATCGCCCCCCCCCTTTCATTTTCTGCAGGCTGAACTAAAGGAACTACAGGAGGCGGAGCTTACGAAGTCGCACCCTCCACAGACTGACAAGGACAGGAAAAGAAAAGCAGACAGTGATTCATCAAATATATTGGTGAGATGGTTTATACACGTAAAATTTACGCTGGTAGCACTTTGGTTTGTGGTAGGGGTCAGGTAGAGAAAGGGATTGCATTGATGGTTATGGTTGCAAATTAGGGTAAGGATTAACAATTATGTCCAAAGCAGTTGTCGCTGGAACAAGTGGTGTTCATAACAAAATGGATGCACATTGAAAAATTAAGTTTTCCCTTTGACAAAGGGGTCACAACAACCCTGTATCTTAACTCCAAAAGCTTGCTCCAAGATTGACACGGGTGACCTATAATATAGTGTAGGGACAGTGATTTTCCGTGATAACGGAAACAGACAGAATTTCCGGAGGAATACCACAACTTAAAATGGAAAATCACGGAAAACCTTTTTTTTTTTTTTTCTCCAATTTACTTTTTGAAAGGAAAAAACACTAAACTTAGAACAAAAATTAGACAAAGTTGACACAAAAACACAGAAACAGCGAGAAATTTTGTTTTCAAGTTTTATGTAAACGGAATCCGTGCAAATTTTTTGAATGTATAAAGTCTATGTAAACGAATTTCCATTTTTTCAGACAAGTTGAAATGAAATTTTAGATTTTTGGAAACGGAAAAGCCTTTTTTGAAACGGAAAATCACTGTCCCTATTAGTGATCTAAGTAACAAATGCTTGCTAGGCAAAATGCTTGTATTGCAAGTGTATAGATAGGGACCAGATTCTCATAGAGGAAGAAATTAAAAAACATTTTGACCACTGGTATGTCATAAATTATGTGCTGTTACAATTGACAATTATGTAACAGGAAAATGGCCGCTCAAATGCGAGTTGTACATCTCGTACAATCTGTGAGTTGAGCTTGTCACCTTCTCATCCAGCGTAGGAAATAACGCCAGAGGGCGACTCAAGTTCTCAATTTCTCAGATTCGGACTGGACTGTGACCCCAGATGTGCAGAACTGGAACTCAGACACAGAATTAGATAGATGATACTCAACTACAACACTGCACTTCAATGTTGTCTTGTGTCAATCATTTACCAGGTGAGAGTGGTGAGGTGGATTTGTCCAAGTTCAAAAAGAAGAGGCTAGAGAATCTTGCCGGAAGAACAAGATGGCATCAGCCACGGCCGCTCAGGGATCGACCCAAGACGTCGTAGTACTCAGTGCGACCTGGACCAGGAACAGGGCCGCAGAAAAGGACAGCAAGCTAGCAAAACAAAAAGCCAAAGAGGAAAGCAGAAAAGAAAAGGTAAGTGAAATAAACCAAACCTGAGAAATTTGCAACTTCACTCGGACTTCCCAGTATTCATGGCATAATCTTTCAATATGTATTTCCCTTTATTGTGGTTGTTGTGTTGTTAGTTGGGCTACACACTTTGTGAAAATTTTTACAAATTGCTACCTAAATAGTACCTGGATTTATATTGAAAATTACTACTAACTATACATGATACTGAGATTATTTTGAACTTTTATGAGCAATACACATACTTATGGTACTCCAACATCTTTACAATTGCAGAAATTATTTAAATGAACATATCTTTTTATATTTTTCAGTGATTTCATGTAATTGTGAAATTTTGTGTTTTTGCCTCACTGTGATGTATCAATTCTGTTATACAATCAAAAGTTTTGTTTTTGATTGTACAAAATTTAAGCGTATCCAATTAAGTTATGAATCTGCTATCATGTTTGAAATAAATATGCCATTACTTTGAAATGCATGTATATACAACATTGTTAATCTTCCTTTTACACTTCCAGCCCACAGATCGTGGACTTTGTCTCAGTCATTAACCAGTAAACTTGAATTTTCTAGGAATCACGGAAAAAGGACATCAACAAATTCCAAGTTCTTCTTATAGAAATGCAGGTAAGGCAAGAAAATAATTCAAGTTGAATAATGTTCAAGGAGAACTGCCTAAAAATCAAGTGACCGTTGTTTCATATTGATAAACTAGGCTTGAATCATTATGTTTTTTGTTTGAAACATTTTAAATTGTTCCTCAAAACGATTAAAATTGTATTTAACCGTATGTGTAGTATTTGTGGGTTCATATATTGAGCACAAACAAAACTACACTGAAACAAGGAGTATTTTAGCTCTAAAGATTTTATTGTACTAGTCGACAACACGCACACCAAAAATGCTGTTTAGAATAATCGCACCTTGAATCTCCGGATCTAGTTACAAGAGGCTGTAAAGAAAGCAACATTGTTTTGACCACGCTTTGATAACAGCCGATCTGGCGCGACTGTCATTTTAAGCCTAAAATAGATCAATAGATAATCTTATTCATAATCACAAATCTGTTTTCCATCATAAGCGATATATCATGTTAGCGATGATATTTTACCCACGATAATTGAATGAGGTTCATATCAAATATCGGCAGTTCTAATTTCTCACATTTTTTTGCTAGAACCCGTATCCAAGATTGGAGGGACGGTGTCCTGGACAGCAAAGCAACTTGTTGCAAAAATTAGAGCTGGCGGACTGGGAGCTACAGCGCTACGAGACGATGCCGCGCCCAAGGCTGGCTCTGTTTCCTGGACAGGTAGAACAAAAGACTCCGCATTTGAAGGGCGCCCACCGTACGAGGCCGGATGAAATGACCATGTTAATGTGTAGAGACGAAAAAAGAGAGAGAGCGATGGAGAAGACTCTGGATGAATTTTTGTCATTCTTGTTTTCCCTCCTGGAAAAAAAGTGGAACAGCAGACATGTTTGATAAGTGACTTGATGAATGTAGTTGCCATGGTGATGTGCTGTTACCATGGTCACCTGTCAACATATACTCTTGTTAATGTCAACTTGACGCTCCCTTATCCCATGGTATTTGTCCCCCTCAAAGTCCCACCCCTCCCCATTCCTATGAAGAACTCTTAATGGAACCTGACCCAATTTCAAAAATTGTAAGTGCTTCATCACTCTTGAGAAATCAAACAAAGTAATTTCCTTCTTTATCTATCTACATTAACTCAGAAATCCATTGACAAAAGCAACTGCTAGGAATTTGAGGGAAATTTACCCTTCAACATTTGTGTAGTGGCTAAAAAAACCTACCTTCTTGATATAACATTTCAACTTTCCTAGATGGTT
>JZLH01S0342355.1:8390-28744 GCA_001188425.1 Eucidaris tribuloides
TTTCCACAGTCTCGCCCAATATTGCAGGCTCTGTTTTGTATGACTAAGAAGCATGATTTAGGCATTTATCTATTGAGTGCTATAAATTCCACTCTCAATGAGTTCTACAGCACATTTATAGATCGTAGTATGTCACATTTCAAATGAGGCCATTGCATGCAATCAGGTGAGCTTTAAAAAGTCGCACATAAAAAAAGAAACCCTGGAGATAATCAATGCAGTACACAAGGAAAATACAAAGCATTTTCTGAACATCATGTGTGAATACACACATTGACACATTGTTACTACAGTATCTATAATTCAGTGTATCACCATCAGTATAGACGTGTGGTTTTGGATCATCTAGAAACTTTTTGATGTGAGGCTGTAACACAAATGTGAACAGATGTTTAGTATACATTCAAAGGGTACGTACGTATATCTGCACGGAATACCACTAAAATATTTGAAGTGATTATTATCAGACAAAGTTGTTGTCAGCTGATTTATTATCATGTTGGTGTTGGCTTTCATTTAGAGCTTTGAGACATTTGGTCAGAATCTTCCTGAGTCCATTGTACACCTGTCACCATGGAGAATAACAAAAATCGAACTTGCATCCTGAGTTAGATGGTAAATTGGTGATGTGGCGAGTTAATGTATTGCTGGCATGGTAGGGTGACATGGGATTACTACACTGTACATTTAAGTTGCTTTGTATTTCTGATGAGGCATATGCTAAGATAATCTACATCGGAAGTGCGAATGTTCTGCTTCCTTAGATTTGTTACACACACAACGACACCACACACACACACCACACACACACATACACACACACCACACACACACACCATGACACACATCTACTACATACTACACACATACACATTTTACTGACACACAGCATACACACTCACACACCATTCACACACACAACACACACATACACACACATACACACATATATACATATATTACAACACATCGCACACTACACACACAATACAACATATAACACACCACAACACACATACACATCACACACACACACCACACCACACACACACACAACAGTACAACACACACATACATGTACACAAACCATACTTACCTACCAGTACTTGCTACACTGAAAAAACACATTTCATTAATTTAGCCACTGATCTATTCTTGGCCACCATGAAAGCAGTGCATTCACCTAAATTTCCACAAACGTGATATTAATCAAATATGCATTAATTAACAGCACTTAGATGTATTAATAACCCAAATACAGCTCAACCCTATACAGTTTCAAAGGGCCGTGAGAAAAATAATTAGGATAAAGCAGACGACTGCATCGTACCATCATTAAAAAAAAAAAAAAAAATATTGCAGGTATAAAACAGACTGTGAAAAGTTGCTAGCTACTGATGACAACCATTAGTAGATTAGAATTAATATTCATTGATGTGTATGCGAAGCGTAGATGCTTGGGGGGGGGGGCTTGACTCGTGTTTGTAAATTCAGGGAGTGTAAGTTTGTGGCTTTTTTTTTTCGCTCTCTTCTTTGTCTTTGAGCCACATATTGATAGGCTGCATAAGGAATGTCACATCAGTATGTATCCTTTTTTGTTTGCCTTTGCAAAGGTTTAATAAAAATAAAGTCAAGGACTCGAGTATTTGTTGTTGTGTTTCGTTATACTTGATGGAACCTTGTATACTTCAAATTGATGATTGAATGTTTAAGGCCTTTACAATGTAGAAGGTTATACCATCTTCTATGAGCCAACTTAGTAATCATGTACTGAGAATGTGTTTTATGTATCAATGTAACCACTAGAAGAGTTCTGCAGTTGAAATACTTAGGTGATGACACTGGGAAGAATTCATTACAGATAATGAAGTTTGGGTGTGTGTAGATCATACACATTGATATGTTTGCAGAATTGCAGGTTTAATATTATTCGTGTTCTTCATAAAAATATGGCAGTAGGATCTTATAGGATTGGTTTTTACGAAATCTCTGCCAGTAGGCACCTATAGCTTTAAGGCCAAATTTAGCTTTCTGTTGTTTGTTTTGTTATGTGGTTTACATGTTTGCTTTGTTTCTTACATTTGCCTGCGATCAGGTGGCGATTTGCCTGGATAATAACCATATTTCTTCAGCTGAGTGATTGTTATTATTAGCACGCGAGCATTAGAGGGTTCTTAACAAAACCGGGAGTCTAAAAATCATTCTAATTCTGTATCAACAATCATTGCTTATGCTGATATCAGAAAATAGCTGGAGATAATTTGTAAAAAAAACATTCCTAGAAAAACGGCAACTAGGCTGAAAAAACAAACAACACAAACTAGGCCTGGTGATTCCCAAAATTATTATCAGATAGCCTGATTGCTACACCATTTCCTTGTCAATGATGAGGTCTGTTACATAATGCATACTAGAGATTCGAATGTAATTGTAGTTGTATCAAATGTCAGTGTGTGATATATATTTGATAACCTGTAATAGGTTGAAATTATCTTATCATGGAGAGCTGCACAGAACAAAATGATCCATGTGCTTGGGTAATACAACAATTAGAATATAACCAGCCTCTTAAGAGCCCTCTTCTGTGGGTTATTCATGATATAAACGCTTGCAGTGAGTTTAAGACACAACTGCCAGTATGGCAGTTGATCCCTTGGCAGGCAACTGTATACACAAGGAGCACTTTTCAGATTCCGATTCATTATATATATGGTCATGCCAAAGCATAAATTTGATGTACAGTTGATAATTGAAAATATATGTAAACAACAGAGATAAAATTACAGAGCACAGGAATAAAGACCAAGATAATTGCACAAATATTATTAATACACATGAAAATATTGACACATTGAAGGCCTAATAGATACAGTGCTATTTGGCAGAAATATAAAACTCTATGAACATGAAAAAAATAAACTGAACTACAGGCAAGAGTCTACTTCTTGCAGAAATATACATGATACCAACTGGTGAATAGAAAAGAAACGGGCCACAAAAAGAAAGAAAGAAAGAAAGGGAAAGGGCAAAGTAAGGAAAGAGAACAGAAGGAAAGCACAGAATAGAGAAAAGGAAGAAAATGAAGAAGAAAAAATGGTAAGAAAAAGCAGAAATAAAGCGAAAAGAGATCAGTAAAAAATGAAGAAAAGAAGAAAGAATGGAAAAAAAAATTGGTAAATATGGACGAAACCAGGAAAAGGAAAAAGAAAGATGAAAGAAAAAATGGAAGAAAAGCAGAAAAAAGGGAAAAAGAGATCAGTAAAAAAATTAAGAAAAAAAGAAAGAATGGAAAAAGAAATTAATAAATATGGAAGAAACCAGGAAAAGGAAAGAGAAAGATGGAAGGAAAGAGGGAAATGAAAAAAAGTTGGAAGAAAAGGGAAATAAAAGAAATACAAGGTAGGATGGAAGGAAAGAGGTGAAAGGAGAAAAGGAAGAAAATAAAGATGATAGATGGCAGAGAAAAGAAAAGAAGAAAACCAAATAGAGAAAGGAAAAAGAAGGATCTTAAGAAAAAAACAAAAAATGAGAAGATCTGTGGAAGAAAAGAAATAGAGCAGTAATTGTGAAGGAAATGATGCAGAAATATACATGACACATGTAACATACCCTTTTTGCTTTCTTGACTGGTCTTTGGAAATAAAGTTGAAAATGGTAATGAAACTGTGACCTTTTTTAACCTATATTTGGTGGGAAAATGTGTGTGTTTAGAGAAATGAAGTGTACCATTGAAGTAGTCCTGATTGATCTGAAGGGGGAAATCTGGCCTATGAGCAGCTTGATATGTCCAGAGCAGTTAGCAACAGAAGAGTGGAAGTTTGAAGAAAGTCTGACAAAGAGACTCAAGAGAGTAATGAATTTTTAGAAAACACAAATTGCTGACATCTTGTTTCTCTATGAGAAGCACACACAAATAATCACCATATTTTCATTTTCTCTATCAACATAACCTGTTAAAACTTTATGAATGAATGTAAAAGTACACACAAGTGAATATAAAGTCAAAATGAATATTTGTCCACATGTGATCCTGTAAATTTTACATTTGAAATCTTGTCCTTGATTTGTTATTGTCCAGTATCAAGGTTTAACAGAGGTTTGTAAAAGAAAATTAAACTCAATGTGATGGAAACACAGCAAGTAAGTGTGCTTTTGGCCACCAACAGAAAAAAATGCATTGCCCCCAAAATATCTCAGTGGATGTCTAATTTTCTAATCGACAGGAACTATTTTCTACTTTAATTTTCCAGTTGTGTATTTATTGCGCTGCTACAAAATGCAATAACCATCCGTGGTAGTTCTCAAAGCATGCATTTGATTTTATGGTGATAGAAAAAAAAGAGGGCAAACCGGGGCAATGAAAATTGTGTTTTTTCTCCATTGCAAAACGAGGTCTTTTTATGATTATGCACACAGGCGTGAAAGTTGCGAGGAGAACGAAAATGTCATGGGAAGAGAGAGAAAGCAATTTGTTTTCAAAGATTTGATGCAATTGCATGACTATTCATTTGCAAGAGAGAGGGAGAAAAACGAGAAGCGGAGAGCGACAAAAATACATTCAGATCCTTCGAGCAAACTGGAAAAAAAAAGATTAAAGAGGAGCGACGGCATATCAATGCCTGCCACAATATATCTTTGTGAACAGGATTCAGAATGAAAAAGCCACGGACAAACACATTTTAGAAGGACTCCTATGTGTTTTAGAATGAGGTTAAGATTGATATAATTTTGAAAATATGCAGTGAGTAATAGGGAGGGAGAGATTGTGGGAGGTGACGGAATAATGAGGCAATATCATTAACAGCAGGGCTGCTTCTATCGTGGCTGGGCCACGGAGGAGAGAATCAATTTTACAATGTTTGTTGCTGCAATAATTGTCCCAACGGGGGGAATCCCTAGCCCTACAGACCGAAGGTCTCATAGACTAAGGGGTCCGATGGACTTAGAATTTGTATGATACCAGTGGCTGACAAGTCTGATAGACGAAAATCAGGAATCCAGGCTTGAAAAAATTCTGTTTTTGAAATTCTGTTTTTCCCATAGGGTTGACCGGTTCCAGTCGCCAGTGGGTTAATGACCACATACAGTACATAATACAGTATGTTTCTTGAGTAGGAGTAGGTGCTGTCATTAACCGCTTAAATTCTGAAATCTTTGAATACCATACATTGCATTAACTCTTCACATTCCAGAAAAAATTACAGCTCATTGTATGTATTATGTGGTGCATATAAATTGCAATTTTGGTACTTTAAGAATTAAGGAGTGGCAGATCAGCAGTACTGGGAAGGTAAACACATTCTTGTCAAGCTTAGAAAATGCCAGATGGAGTATAAATCGATCCCAGAACAATGATTTAACTTATTTGTAAGTGCTGTTCATTTACATGCATGGGAGACAGGGCAGGAAATAAAATTTTATTTTCTGGGGCTACTTTTAGTATGTTATACATTGAACCCTTTGAGAAAAATTGAGGGCTGTTTAGTGATTTTAGGGGGCTATTTGTTACTTTGGGGGGCTAAATCGCTCGTTGCCTCAGTGTATTTCCTACGCTGATGGCAGATGTAGGATGAAAGTGTTTTCTATCCCCAGAAAAAGAAAATTAGGCAAGGTGCATATATCAAAGTAGAAAGTTGCTTGTGCTGTCCAACAGTTTTATGGTTAACTATCGAAGTTCACCGTGTTATAGATTTTGTCAGTTGCAAATATATTTCTAACTTAACCTGTCACCTGTAAATTTGATACTGAGTATGAAATATGAATTTTAATGGCAAACTTTGACAGATCTTTTTTTATTGGGTCAATGGATTTGTTACATTATATTTGGGGTACAAGTAGTAGAACTGCGTGGCTGGATTATTTGTCGCTATATCCCTCAAAACGAGAATAAGATGACGAAGATGATTTGACAAGCTGAGTCGTGTAAATCTCCTGCGTTCAATCAATGGGTCATGTCAGGTAAACAACCCATCGTGCTCCTCAATTTGCCCAACGTATCTTATCAAAGCCAGAGGTGCAATGTACACACATTTTCCAGCGAGATAAGGAGACACCGGTATCCGATGACACGAAATTTGACGAAAAAACTTCCATCAAAAGCTTCACCTGATGCAGGTAGGAGCAACCAGAATCACACGCACGCCGGTTTGACAAACACGAATAGAATAATAATACAGTGTTTTAGTTTTTTTTTCAGTCCTTTGCACGCGATATATCTGTGCTATTTTTTTCCTCTCCAAAGTCCTTTTCATCTACCCTTTGTCTTCTCCAATGCATTCATTCATTGCGTAGCCTCGAGTGCAGGTTTATCGGTGCATCTGTTCCTAGGCAACTCTATTGACATATCTCGTCATTAAGGTTGAGCGTGGCTGCAAATGGTAAACGTGTGGAGAGAGGTTTTTTTTCCTGTCCCCCTATTTTTTGTGGTAAAAGGGTAGTAATTGAAGTGACTGCCATTCCCCACCCCTATATTTGTATCCATGAAAGAATAGGGCTCATAGGTTAAGTTGTATCAAAGATGCAGTCATTTTTTTTTTTTTCGTCCAGGAGCATGTTCCATGCTGTAGTGGCTGGTATAGAATCTAGGGTTAATTTGAGGAATTGACAGTATGTGTTACATGTGGTAGACCTATAAACATTCATATTATCTTCTTCCAATTCACTGATTCAGAATATTCAAATTTAACTCTTTGAGGGAGGTGCTTTATATGGCAGTATTGTGTAACAAGAAATGATGCCTTTTTATTGAGTTGACTGTGAAGGTAATATAAAAACATGTTTACACAGCTTAATGATTTTGCTTAAAAATTCTTATTTATTTTTGAAGAGTATACTTTATGATCCAGAGGCATTTGTAGGCAAATGGTAAGTGTTATGGTAAATTTGATTTAAAAGTTTATCCTATTTTCTGGGCATCATAGTTAAACCCATCATCTAGAGCACACTGGGCTACTGTACAAGTCCATCATCCTGAAGGGATTACCATAAAAATGGGGAAAAAATATTCCATTGATTTCTCTTGGAAAAATAGACCCTTTTTGTCACCATCATAATCCTCCCATCACCCTATAACCCCATCACCCCCCCCCCCCATAATCCCCCATCACCCCCATTACCCCCATCGCCTTCCCCTCTAACATATCCTAGAAATGCAACATCATCTGCCCTGATGTCTGTACCCACCGTGTGGTCAAGTGTTCAACCACCAGAATCAACCCAGCTACAACCCCAGGTAGTACCAAGAAATCCTTCTCGTAACCATAACTTTTATGTTCATGTATTGTTCTCACATATACACTTACCTGTTCAAGAAAAAAAAAAGTTGCCCCCGACAACAACAAAAATGAAACCAGAACAAAATGGGAAGGGTTGCACATTTTCATTTCAGCACCAAATTACAGCCCGGGGTGGTCGCGCACTTCTGTAAAAAGACACCCTTACTCTTGACTGACAGTTATATGCCAAACCTGGTGCAGAAATTATTCAGGACTACTTTGTGAAATCAAATGCTCTTTTTTGTGTGTGTCCGTCCTTCCCGAGTATCATATCTGCAGAGGAATAAACCAACTCTCCTTTTTCCCCCCGAAACAAAAAAAAAAAGGATGCCCCAGGTTGCTCATTTACTGACCATTTTCACACAGCGATGTAAATGTGATTGCAAACGGAATTGCAATTGGTGCGTACTCTAATAACTGTATTTTTACCCTTAACAAGAAATATGATTGCAAATCAAATCACAAAAATTAAACTTGTGCACCGTGTTTTCTAATTGCGAATCTCTCAAATTCTGTTAAATGTTTTCCTGGTGTGAATGACTTGAACTTAAAATACGATTAGGGAGGTAGAGCTTTTGTGACCTTTCATTAACTTCTGCTGGGGATACTGCGCGCTCAAGGGCATATATACAAGTGTGTCACAGCGATATGATCCATCTGGTGAGTATTTGATTGACAGTATACCCAGGAGACCTTTTTTCTTGTGTTTACAGTCCATAACTCTGATCACCGCGATTACAATCGTGTTTGTAATCACGATTTGGTCTTCATGTGAAATCGTCTCTGACATCCTTAGGAAGTATTTGGATCACAGTTCTCGCTTTGACATGCTACATCAAATTCTAATGAATCGGGAGGCCCTATCGCCGTGTATTACGGTAATGGCTATTTTTGCTCCTGGCATAGCAAGAAATCAGTCACAGTGAACGTGGGGACAGGCTTACTGCCCTTTCTGCCCCTTTCTTTTCTTTTAACAGTCCTTTTTACCTCTTTTTGTTTTGACATACTGTAGCTTCTAATGTCCTGGTTGTTGAGGTGTTTACAATTCATGTATTCATTGCCAGGTGTATTACCGTCCTCTTATTTTGTGTTCATCCCAAATTTTCTGCAGTGACTTCGTCAAACTTTACTGATTAAGACAGGTAAACAGAAGGTACGGTTTACTATAGAAATGAATACACTCTATACAGGCTGGTGGGTAGAGAAATTGATAAATTTTCTATTCACTTCTCAAATTATCAAAGGGTTGTAGGTTTACTTTTGAATAATAATTACTGTACTTAATAATATGGTACAAGTGAAATCATTTCCTCGGTAATAGTGCACAACACCCTACCACATAAAGGGAGAATTACCGAAATGTACTGTTTTGAAGATGCATTACATGTACCTGTAACAATTTGGTAAAATCTCGATTTAAATCAGAATTCTATTTTTTTTTCTTTTACGTTTCATTAGATCTGATTTTCTTAATCATTTTAACCTGATTACAGATTTACATACAAGTACTAGAGTACAATCATTGTGTTTTGAATGCAGAAATGGCATTTGCCCGTATTTTCCAAGGGCAGTCCCGTATGTCAGATTGTATCCTAATTTTTGCAAATATTTATTTGCCTGTAGCGATGCATAGGATATTTAGAAAAGTCCCTGTTTTTCCAATTTTCTCCTCATTCTGTCCCCATTTCTTAGATTTCAGGGTTGGCACGTCGCAGGTACATGTATGTGAATGCATGCACTGTTAAATTTCCATACATGTATTATAAATGGTCAGCAGATTTAACACAGGCACCAAGTATCTTATTATTCAATAGGGTCTACATGATCAAACTCACAAACAAAGGACATGAAAACACCATGGTTATAAGTGCATATTTATAGTGGTTAAGTGAATTGGTACATTAAAGGCATTGTATAGCAATGTTTCCAGTTTAAAAAATCTGAGCTACATGATCCCCCATGCTACCAGTGCTTCTGATATGGTAAAAAAATGAAGCCCTGAAAAAAATTGCAATTCAAAATGATTATAAAGTGCTTTTAAAAAGTGAAAATCATTGAGCGACCATTCCCGTTTTCCTCCATAGACTGCTGTGTCAGAATTTTTTATCAGCTGAGAAAAATTTATGTGCCCATTTTTATCTTTATAATGAGTGACAACATAACTGCCTAAAGTTTTGTGTTCTAGGGTGATTATTTGTCCATCCAAACACTACCAGATAAGGCAGATAGCAAAATTTGACAGTTTTTTAAATGGGGCTTCCACAGTGTTATATAGTGTCTTTAACTGTCTCTGTTCAAGAAACATTCGGCAGTCCCACAAAGAATTAAAGCAGACATACATGCAAAACATTGTCTGAGTGAATTCCGCAAAATATGACTTGCTAATTCAAGTCCCCTGACAACTTTGTTGAAATCCTGAAAGGCGCGATACTGTCTGAGGCGTGCAAAGCCGGCTGATGGTGGGGCATCAGATGGAATACGGCCTCCATTTGTCATAATCGCAACTTTACATCTCGATAGAACTCGTCCTTTGATGACCTTCTTCGCCCCCTTGTCGGCTGAACAAAGTAGGAAGATAATAAGTCGTTCATCTCATTGTTTCGTTATAATTGTCATCATCATTATCATCATCCTATTCTCCTTGCTTCGTCTGCCTCCATAATTTCTGCCATAATTAGCGAAGATTGTAAACACCAATTCCCCATGCTTCGGAAAATTTGCCCGTAGCGGGGCCCTTGTGGCTCAAGCACGTCGTCGCTCGGTTTCAGTGGTGTGCTAGGTTGTAGAACGTTGCCATGGCGATAGTCAAACTAGAGTGGGTATAGCGATTCTGATTGTGGTATTGGCAAATTCCCCGAGCTAATGTTTTCCTACCTTTTTCAGAGCAAATTGTAAGAGAAACCTCCAGTTGTCTTGAGGGCATTACTGGCTGTTCTAAAATTGATACAGAAGTGCGCGGCTTGGTCGTTGGACGGCTCTGTACTTTAACTGGGTAGTGATAGCGCTCTGCAACTTGACTAGATATCGCAGAATGTGTCAACGGTTTGCCTTCATGAAGATTTGATCAATACATGATAGCTGTTGATATTATAATATGAAATCTTAGCTCATGACAAATTGTTCCAGTAGGTAAATGGCAAGTTTGCTATTGCTACTAAATTATTTACCTCTTGCAAGCAATATGTACACATTGAAAGTGTCCACTACTTCAATGCATTCAAAATGAAAATGATCTGTTTACACTTTGCCAGCCATGTCTTATTTTGGGCTCATGCTTGATATATCAATGATCAATGAATGGTACATTCAAGTTAATACAGTTTATAATTAACACCAATTTTAATCACTTTCTAATTTTAAGTGTCAAATTGAATGATTGGCATGATGTTCTTCAGACCAGTTACATTCCTCAGTTCTTTACAATTGTGCATTATTCACAAAAAGTAATGAAATCTCCAGTTTCATTAAAGATATCGATGGAATCCTCCCCCCTCCCCCACCCCCGGGAAGTTGGGTGTTGTAGATTAGGTGTAGATTTATTGAAAGTAGTTTAAAGCATAGAGCAGTCAGCATTAATGTAGAATAGTAAAGGGCAATATATGTACAGTCCTTTAGAATTTCTTAAAGCCCAAGTTTAGTTTTGGGGATTTTTTGTTATTTGAAAGCTTTATGCCCCAAAGTCATAACCCTGCAATAATAGATTCTGAATGTCTTTAGTTTTTTTTTAATTAATTGATGAAAAATC
Source organism: Eucidaris tribuloides (assembly GCA_001188425.1). Lineage (NCBI taxonomy): Eukaryota > Metazoa > Echinodermata > Echinoidea > Cidaroida > Cidaridae > Eucidaris > Eucidaris tribuloides. The sequence goes on from JZLH01S0342355.1 coordinate 19,410, forward strand.
TCGGGGTTACCCCCCAAAATTTTACATTATAGCATGTAAAGGGTTAAAAAGGCTTTAAACTTACACGTGTTATACCTTATCTGAAAGAGGCAGGACGCAGCTCTTCAGATGAAGGTATAACTCATATAACGGTATTATATACTCTTTGGGATTGCTAAGATGTAAAAATATATAAGTGCAAAATTGGTCGGAGGTCCCCCCCTCCCTGGTCCGTTTCACTCGGGTCTCGTACATTTTTCTCTATTAATTAATTAAAAAAAAAACCAAAGAGACAAAAAAAGGTTGTATGAGTTATACCTCATACATATAGCTGGGTCTTCTGAAAATTAACCTCTCTTTAGAGACAAAGGAGGTAGATTATCAAGTTCATAAATGAGTTCAAACATGTAAAATATAAATGCTGTAAACAACCAAATTGTAAAAACACCCTGCTCAATACTAAGCTGATAAAACAGACTTGTTGTTTTTGATTTTGAAGAATGGGACTCCAAAATAAGTATTAAACTGCAAGGTAAGAATCTTATTGTGCAAGTGAAAAGTGCATTCTTTCTTAGATAGAAAATACTATTGTGGCATGATGCTTATACATCATCATCAAGGGCATAGTCTTAGCTTTCAAAAGCTGTTTGTTCTGTTCAATTTTTTAGATCTATATGTTTCATTAACAACAAAAGTGTAATATCACAATTGTGCCTCTTTCCAACTAGGGAAGAGAGCTGTATGTGTACATCAATGACAGCATCAAGTTTATCAAGAGTTCCTTTGTAAAATCAAATGTATGAAAATCCTTTTGTGGCACTCTTTGGAAAATTGAATAGTAAAATGTTATCTAAATATATGTACAGTAAAGTTCGTAATAGGCGATTTATTTGAAGGATTTAAATGATTATGTAAGAATTGCTCAGGTATGTCATTGTATTGAACTTGAAGGTGTGATTAATTATTGATGAGAAGCTGTTCATTCATATCAGTCGAAGTACCACAATTGTGAGTTTACCCTTTCATCATTATCTAAACATATCTCAAGATTAAAACAACAGAACAAACAGCATTTGAAAGCTAAGGCTTAGACTGTGCCCTTGATGTTGATGTGAGCCTCGTTTCAACAGTATTTTCTCATTGCCAAAGAGGGCGCCTTTCACTTGTACGCATTTTTTTTTGGACGATACTCTGTAGCTGCCTGGTTGTGTTTGGTGCTGCCTTTACGTTGGATGGAGACTCTTCGACGGTGTACAGGTTGCAAATGTTTCGAGTGCTTCGTGACACGTACAGGTGGCCACTCGACTCCGAGGGCACGGTGCTAGTACTCACACTCCCTGAGTCAAGAAGTGGACAGATCGGATCTCAAGAAGGATGGGGGGGGGAAAGGGGGTCACCGCCCCCCGAAAACTGAACAATCAGGAAATTCATGGGGCTTTTGCTGCACATCATGAAGTCTTTTGGAAATTTTTGCCCCCGAACAATTTTACCCTCCCCAAGGTTTTACCCTGGCGCCGCCCTGGCGACAGCAGCTCATAAACCTGTATGAGAGAGGGAAAGTGACACTATCATACCTCCCCTAAAATTGTCAATTTCGTGATTTTGTTGGAAATCATTGAAGTCTTTTGGAAATTTTGGCCCCCCTAACAATTTTTGCCCATCTCTAAAGATTTTTTACCCTGGCGCCACCCTGGACAGCAGCATCATAATAAACCTGATGCCGGCCAGAGAGGGAAGTGACATATCTACCTAGGCATGACAAAATATTTGTATCTCAAATATGATTCGTGTTCAGGAGAAAGGGAGGAGAGGGGAGAAATGAGGAGGGGAGAAAGAGGGGGGGGGAAGAAAGAGGAGGGGGGGGAGAGAAGGGGAGGAGAGAGAACATAGCAAGAGCATTTTTCTGATAGTCGATGTGTCTTTCAGACTGAAATCTGAGATAAGGACAATACAAGATCTGGCTTCCTACATGTAGATGTGTACAATAGTGTATGAAGGTGTTACTTTTATACCTGTTGAAAAAATTGTGAACATTTGATACCTGACCTATGTGATAGTGATGGAATGGACAAATAAACACGGAACTTTAGATAGCTATTGATTATACTATCAATAGCAACATACATTACATGTACATGTACGTATGAATAAATACTGGCCAGGGATGTAGTGGAGGCCGGCTGTTCCAAGTCACAAGGCCGCTGGAAAAATATTGTTCCCATAGACTTTGTACACGTGACTCAGTCCGAGGCCAAGGCCAAGGCTGGCAAAATCCAGCCTCGATACTGGCTCATTCATTAAAGGGAGAAGGCGCCAGCAACTAACAGGCATAAGTTAAGAATAAAAATGACATTGTGAGTATTGTGAGAATTATGGTACATGGTGACAAAACAGCCTAAATAAGGGGTACTGTGTGATACTCACCCTCATCACGGCCCTATAAATTAGTTAATTTGTGTTTATTTTACGTCTTTGTAAGTTTTACCCTAAGACAAAACTTGCAGAAACAGCTATAGGGGGAGGAGCTTATCAATTTGAACAGTGCATACAGTACCACGGTGCAGCTAACACACGTCGCGTGGCATGCATTGGTGCATGGTCAGCTCCCTGCAGTGCACGTGCAATCTGATTGGTTGGCAAGAACTCAAATATTTTCTTAACTTATGCCTGTTAGTTGCTGGCGCCTTCTCCGTTTGATGTCGTGGCTAAAAAATTCTATAAAGCAGCACTTTTTGATCGTTTTTGAACTGCAATTTGTACAGGGCTTCATTTGATCATGTAGCTTTGATTTGTTAAACCGAAAACATTGATAAGCAATGCCTTTACAAAAATAAAATATGAAATTGAAATACAAGGTTTTGTCCACCTCGTGATAAAAAATAAAATCTGGCTTATTGTTTGATTGTGCATCTTGTCATATCTTAGATATGTGGTATTGTTTATTTGTGAGGCTGTCTTCAGAACTCATTGAAGAAACATTTATAGCCCAAGTTGATGATAATGCAAGAATTCACACAATTGTGTGCCTTTCAATCCAAAAGCCTTTTGAGCACAATATGAAATTTTCATGAAAATATCGTGATAGCATTATTGATTTGTGACATTGCTTTGACAATCTGTTGAAGAACTATGAGCTGAAGTCAGTCATAATGCCAGGTTTCACATAATTGTGTGCCTTTTAAAAAGCCTCTCAGCCAGAAGACAAAGTTTTTCTTGAACATTTTGACTATTATTAGTTCGGAATATGAAAATATTGTAAGCTGCATTACTGCCTTCTAGATGTCAGAATTGAACAACTAGTATTGCAATGATTGAAATGCTGCTCAGATGAATTGTATAATGTTTACTTTGAAATACAAAATCAATAGTACTTCATTCTAGGTATCATTGATGATTTGAAGGGTAATTCCGTGAGCGCTTGAAATGTCTTTTTTTCTGTTAATAAATTCAGTATGCCTTATCATGGGCATTGTCACTCGATTCTCAGTCTTTAAAAACTGTGTGCGAACCCTTTGTGTATGGGAGGGGCTCGTGTTTTAAAGATCAATAGTTGAGATCCTCTTTTACTTAAATAATCAAAATGTAGGACAGTTTTTTTCTCTGCACAAAATATGATTTTACAGCCTTTTTCGTTTTGCTGTTTACTCTTGGTAAATGGTTTAAAAAAGTGAAATTTTTCTCCTTGTTTTTAATGGGATAGATTTATATAATCTACATGTATGAGTGTTGGAAATTCACACACTCTGTGATATATTTCTATGTTTCTCTCACCTTCAAAGCAGAAGCAAGACATAGGCACTGCTTTTCTAGCAGGGGCGTCCGTCAGCGGCAGCGGTGGTAACATCAAAAACTTGACCCAAGATTAAGTTTTTGAATTTTTTGCATGATTTTGAAAGTATAAGTTCTCATTACATGGAACTTGGACATAAAGGTTTTGAAGTACTAATCATTTGATTAGAATTTCAGGTCAACAAACTTAGACTAAATTGTGGCATCAACATCAAAAACTTAACCAAGCAGTGGCATTGAATTTTTGTCCCTGCAAAAACAAAATTCACAAGGGGATTATGAAACGGGCTCCGTACGTGTGTGCATGTGTATGTCTGAGTGTCTGTGTCACAGTGTGTGTTCAAAATCACAATAAAATGCTACTTCTCCTTCATTTCTTGGCGGATTTTCATTCTGTTTGCTTTATCTGATAGGGCTTGGTAGGGTTTCCAAACTTCAACACAGAATTTAGATGCTCTTTAATTATGCTCGTTTATGCAAGTTTATTCAAAATCACTAAAAATGTTATTATTCCTTTATTTCTAGAGACAGACAGTTTTTTTCTGTCTCCATGTTACAAATGTTCACTCCAAACAGAAACTATAGTGTTACACACGTTTTCCTACCATCTATCCTACACCAATTCAAATAATTTATATGATTTTGTGTTAGCTGTGGTGTGAAAATCTGAAATGGCACATACAGCAGTGGTATGGGAGTGTCTGTCTCATGTTACATACGTTCAGTGGGAAGTATTATAGCCCCATAATATAAACCACTCTTTGGTACAAATAACTAGCATAAACTATCTCTCCTACACTTAGTTCAGTAATTTCTTTTGCTTTGAGTGAACATTTCTGTTAAAGTTTAACGTAAGATCACTTTTTCCAAATGGGCTTGTTACTGTAGAATGTACATGTAGTAAACTGCACACAGACTGCAGTGTACCTTAAAGATAATTGAAGTTTTGTTATGACACACACATGAAAACAATAGGAAAACAGTTAGTCAATTAGTCTCAAGAATTAAATTAGTATTACTATTTATTTGGCAATAGAATGTTTTGCACAGTTAATGGATTTGAGACAGAGTCCAACAGACTTAATATATTTGCTTAGCTTAGTTTGAGATGACTAGTATGTCATCTCCATACAGTGTTTGTACATGGTCACACCAAATGGTGAGCTACCTGCTTGTCCCTCTGAACAGATGCCAATAACTGTGGCTATTAGCTGAGCTTGAGTGGCCTTGCTTCTGATATTATATTTGTTGGGCTAGATAAAAAAAAATACCTAGTCATCTCTCCACCCTTAGTCACGCATAGAACCCATTCCAATATAATTGATTGCTGTGGGCTTATTAGAAAAATTACAATACCGCAAAAAAAAAATTAATTGCAAATAGAGTTTTTGTATCCAGATGAGACGGTATGTAGATCTTCCTCCCGTACGCGATTCCCCAAATGGAGCCTGTGGGAATGGGAAAACGAGCTGAATGTTTGATATTTTAATAACCACAATGCCATTTGATAAAACAAGCATGGGGGTGTGGGCTTATGTGTGTGTATGTAATGATTTAGGGGGGATCGTGGGCTGATGACAGCAGCGTGGTCAGGTTCCAGGAGCGAAATGGGGCAGAGTGACGGGAGGGAGGGACGGATGGGGAGTGAGGACGGAGGATATTAAAATTGGAGCACACGACCTCGGGAAAAGTGCACAACGTCATGAAAGAGAAATTATTTTGGATTGGTGGCCGTGGTTGCCTTCCCGGCTATGTGTGTGTGTGTGCCTGTGTGTGTGTCTGTGCATGTGTGTCTGTGTCTCTGTGTGTGTCTGTGTGTCTGTCTGTGTGTATCTGTGTCTGTGTGTGTCTGTGCATGTGTGTCTGTGTCTCTGTGTGTGTCTGTGTGTCTGTGCATGTGTGTCTGTTTGTGTGTGTCTGTGTCTCTGTTTGTGTCTGTGTGTGTCTGTATGTCTATGTGTGTGTGTCTGTGCATGTGTGTGTCTCTGTCACTGTGTCTGTGTTGTGTGTGTGTCTGTATGTCTGTACATGTGTGTGTGTGTGTATGTGTTTGTGTGTGTGTGTGTGTGTGTGCGTGCTTGGTGGGGAATGCGGCCTTGCATAAATGACAGGGTGGAAATGGTTCTTGCCAAGGCCGAGGTCGCTTGATTGAAATGTACTTTTGCTCAATTTGAATGTTTCTTTTTGATGTCCCCCCCCCCAAAAAAAAAAAATTATGGGGTAAGGGGTTTTGAGAGGGTATTCAACTGCGTTGCTACATCCAGACAGGATCGACTATCTATCAATTTGGACAGGATAATGTTGTAGATTTCAACCAATGAGTGGTCAATTACGTTTGTACAATGGGGCTTGTCCTTGGGAGGTGAACAAGGTATAGTCATGGCTATACTGGAAAATGATGTGTTGGTACTAGTGCTGTGATATTGTTTTGATATCCGGATACCTGGAACAAAAAAATTGGTCGATTATCGGGGTTAAACCGTTACCAGAAAAATATGAAATTACAGCATTTTCAATACACGGAACTACACTGCTGTCAAAAAAGAAAATGACTAAAATGAGATGCAAAATGCAGAGAAAAGTGGCACTACCGGTAATGCCACGATTTGTAAACACAACCTGTGCTCTCTTTGCATTAACAATGTGTTTTTTTCTTGAATTTTGATGTTTTGTTACCGCATTACCTCTCCGCCTTCACCATTTTTCCCAAGAAAATTACTGACTTGAATCATGCGATCATGAGCTGTCATTTTGGCCGATTGCGATAGTGCAGGCGATAGTGTACTATTGCGATAGCGTGAAAAATGGTGGTCTGCATGATCGAAGGCTGCCATTTCCACGGACAGCAAAGTGTGTGTGGGGGGGGGGGATTCAAGGAATTAAGGTCCAGTTGTGCCCTCAAAGAGAGTCGTATAGGAAGTGATTGCGCTGCAATTGTTGGAATATATATCGTATCTTGTAGTCACTTATAGAGCTGCAGTATGTCCATCATTATCCATTTTTGTCTTATGCTGTCACTTACCATCTGGACAATACAGCACTAGTTGGAACTGACATAGACTGCCAAGAATTATGGGGAAAACTTGTGTACTTCTACAGTTTGGTGGTACTGTGTGAATCTTGTTAAGCCTTACAAAGATTCTACTTTAAATGTTTGCGAGATCAACTTTAGAAAAACACTTTTACTTGGTAGATTACCAGTGTGAAAACCAATGAGCTGCAATTCCAGTTTTCTCCAATAGATGGGTGTATTATGCAATATAATTATTGTCCATAGGGGCAATTCCGCGAGAAATGTTACCCGGGCTCAAAATCATGAAGTCTATAATAATTCAAAAAATATATGTGCTACAGTGATAGATTTAGTATCACACAATAGAACTCCTTGAACTCTTTAATTTGAGTGGTTTTCTTAAAAAAAAAACATTTTCTTGCAAAATTTTCTTATCATTTTTGAAAAACACACAATCTTTGAGTCTCATTATTCCACATTCAACAGCACTTCAGAATTAATTTATAGTAGTTTTTAGTTAAGAAAGGACCAAAAAATGACTAATATTAGCTTTATATTAGTTATCAAATGGTTTTAAGTATAAATATAAGGACCTAAAAAAGTGGTCCGAGGTGTAATGTCCGTAACGTTTGAAATGTAATGTCCGTAACGCAACATTTATGGTCCTGTATGGGATATACTGCATCTGTTGTACTTAATTGTCATCCTACAACTTAAACAGGTCCTCGGTACCCATTTCAGAAGAAAATTGGCTTCACTTCATGCTTAAGCTCACAAAATTTTTGACAAATGCATTGGTAGGTGAAAAGTCTTGTCCAAAAAATGTAATGTCCGTAACGGCAAGCATTATGTGTGATAACTTCCAAACGATCAACAGAAACTTATTCAAATTTAACTGTTAATACTTCAGGGTGACCTGTTTGAGATTACCACAAAAAAAATTCAGAATGATAATGATGATTTCTAGAAATAAGCCTCCAAAGTTGCAAAAAAGTATCTGAATGTACATGTAATGTCCGTAATATAATTATTGTCCATAGGATTTATGTGCCAATATTATCTGTCAATATATTGGTAGTGCCAGCATTACCCTTTATTTTCCACTCAAACACCACCATGTAATCAGATATCAAAGTTTGGCACTTTTTAAATGGGGCTTCCACAATGTCAACCAATACTGTAAGAAAGGACATTTAAATCACAATTTGTACAGATCCATGTGAAATGTAAGATTTCTAATGGAATAGTCACAATTGCTGGCTAAAATGAACTTCTACTTGAATTAGTGTGGCCAAGCTCACACACTTTGCTACTATGCTGGTGTAGATTAAAAGAAAGTGGAGCTATAATCAAAGAAGGAAAAGGGCTATAATGGATGAAGTCAGTCCCAATTTCTTTAACTCTCCTTACGCTGCTTTATTCTAAAATATGAGGTTGATTTATATAATTTATACAATATTTATTTGTTTCCTTCAAAAGCTCAGCGACAGTTATTACAAATAGAAAGGTAACTTGTGCAATGTGGTAACAAATACAGAGCTACAAGCAGGCAGTAATAACACATATCCACACAAAATGATAAAAAAGAAAAGTAAGAAATGGGAAAAGAAGGTATCATTTCAAGCTTGACTTCATCACAAAGCATGACTGCAAGTCGGTGTTTGGTAAGGCTTAGTCACTATACACTTCATTCGGTGTTCTTGAAGAGAAAGGCGCTTGATGACGAGGGAAAAGATGATTAGATTTGAGGCCCAATCCGTTTGTTGCATGGGCGCTTTGTTGGCGGTTATTCATCCTTGCAAACTAACGTTGTTATTAGAGTGCAAGTACAGTTGTATGTTTTCTCTGAAAGGAAAACCAATGCTTCAACATTTATTTGTTGTATGACTTGAAGTTCTTCTTTCCCAATATTTAAGTGCATTCGACCTTTGTGTTTGTTTCTTTCATTCTCTCTCTCTCTATCATTCTGTTAAACAAGTGTTTGTGTATCTATAGGATGCTGCATGAAATTATAGTCAAGTATAGATAAAACAGCAGGATAATTTTTGTCCTCACAATGGATTTTCTTTTTACAGTGATGATACATGTCGCAATAGTATTCCACAGGTAATATGACCATAGCATGACTGTTCTATACAGCGTGGCCCAAAAAGAATGCCACACATGCGATTGTTGTAATTTCTTCAAAGTCATTCAAAATATGTCATTGGTGATTATTCCATGGATTAGAGCATTCTTTATCCAACAAAATGATACCATGATCATTAATTTTTATTGAGGTGTTTGGACCTTAGGGCTATTTTTCTGAGGCAATGTAATTTCCTAAATTTGCTATTTTTTAACCTCCAGCGATCATCAGAACACCGAAATATTCTCACGTTACGGTGTGCCATAGAATAAGGTATGCCAAAACAAAGGGCAGGAATGCACTCGCTTTGATAAGGAAGACGATGTGAGCTGCATCTCCATTGTCATCGCGGTTTGTCTGGTATGGCACGCTGAGACGCAAAAATATCTCGGTGTTCGGATGACCGCCGCTGATGAAAAATTGGCA
>JZLH01S0342355.1:33119-50224 GCA_001188425.1 Eucidaris tribuloides
GTGTGTGTCTGTGTGTGTGTGTGTCTGTGTGTGTGTGTCTGTCTGTTGTCTGTGTGTGTGTATGTGTCTGTTTATGTGTCTCTGTGTGTGTCTGTCTGTGTGTCTCTCTGTTTGAGTGTGTCTGTGTGTGTCTGTCTCTGTATGAGTGTGTGTGTGTCTGTGTCTGTATGAGTGTGTGTGTGTTGGTATTTTGGTATGTGCATGTATTTATGTTTGCATGAAATGTGTACAAAAAGATTCCTAGCTCCTTGAGGATATGACTGGCTTGCAGAGAAGCTTAGTACTTTCTACAACCAGAGACAAGTTTATGCATTTTCATTGGTAAAATTGTGCACTGGGTTGTCTACGGCAATATTAGTCTTTGGTGAATCCTAACTGATATTGTGTGTTGGCGAATGACCAAAATGGCTTTCCATACATGTGTCTACCTTAGCAGGAACTGGTTTAAATCTTCTCCTAACAAGGAATCGGGTGAAACATCAGAGAGAAGCGTAAAAGGGTACTGAATCTTGTGCCTAGTTCACTTGACGAGAACTTCTATCAACTCAATCCTGAATTTGCAACCCAATGAATCTTGATTGGTTGGCTGTAAAAACACATTCTTCATGCAGTGCTCCTATTATTCTCCAGCCTTTGTAAGTAAATGGCATCATTGTCGTTAGCAAGCCGAAACTTGCACAATGATAGGTGGGCCGTGCATGTACAGACATGCACTCATGAGTAGTAGTACATGTACTCTTGTTGTGACAATCCATTTGAGGGTAACTAACATTTGAACAGGACTATGAAATGTATGTAACAAAAAAGATCCCAAATTTTTCTTTCCCATTTGTACTGAGCGATGTGAAGTCATGTTATCAGAATACCAACTTGTTGAATACTTTAATAAATACTAAGTAGAGATCGTACAGACAAGTTTTCTTGATTTGCATATTTTCAATGAGATGTTAAAAACATATTTGAATTGAATTTAAAATACAAATTAAAAATGAAAGAAGAAAATTAAACAGAATTGACAGCTTATGAATTGGATAACTAGAGGCTTCAGCTGTAATGTTGCCTAGTCAGTAACCAAACCATCATTTAACAAAACAAATGACAAAAGTTGAAAATCATGAACTCCAAGCTCCAAGCACTTTGTACTTTTCCTCATCATAAGATGACCTTGTCAGTGAAGAGAACGATATAATCATTGGCTACCAATTAGTGTAATAGTTTGAGCTTTTTATCAACCTGACGACTAATTAAAAGCTCATTAAGTATTGATGGCAGTTAATGAAGAATTGAAGGCTCGCTGTAAATCATCGCTGGCCAGGCACAGACAGTGATCGCAGTAATTATTTTCTATGAGCTCATGAATTTGATTACTGCTATTTTCAGTGGGTATCACAGTGTCGAAAAGTAAGTAATTAACGAAGATGGAATTGGAATTATGTGAAACATGGGAGATTAGCTTTGAGCTATGCCAGTTGTACGTATGCCATTTATTAAAATAGTGCCAAGGACAGGTCTGGATGAAAGGGTTTATACACTCAATGTTGCCAGATGAGTACATTGCAATGAAAAACAATTTAAAGCATTTTTATTGATGCAAGGGATGAAATGAACAATTATACAATTATATATTGAAGGTGTCCTCTGCAAGGTCATTGTGCATGTATGTATGAGTAATACCTACCATAGCCCCAGTAACAAGTTTACTGGAATTTGTCCAACAATATAGGCCGCTGCAAGCAAATCCATTATTAATTTCATAATTTCAGTTTTGCAATTGCCATAGGAACAATCAAAATTCCGTTATTTGAATATAACATAAACATTGCTACAATTTTTATGCCTACGCCACCAAGTGGTGCCAGTTACAATGTGTATTCAGGTTGTCCTTCCGTCTGTCCGTACTTCGGTCTGTCCATAATTCCATCTGTCCATCCATCCATAACACTTTGTTGAAAACAATATCTCAAGATTGAATAGATAGATTTTCATGAAACTTGGTTGAAGTATGTATCACCATAGACAGTTAGGCTAATCAAAATTTAGGGTCAAGAGGTCAATGGTCACTGTAATATGCAGTCATATGTACAGCAAGGGTTAAACATACTGCAGTACATCAATGGTGGATTTTCATGAAACATGGCTAAAATATGCACAGTGTATCACCATCTAGAAAAATCAATGAAACCTCAGGGCAAAAGGTCAAGGGTCTGAGGTCAAAGGACTTTAGTCACTTTGTGTAATATGTATGTAGTCCCCTTCAACTACTTCAATATCTTCAGTAGATTGATGGATAGTCTTGACTCTTGGCTAAAGTGTGTATACAGATGGACTGATTGAATTTTAGGGAAATAAAAATTAAAAGGTCAAAGGTCATTTCTGGTACAGGCAATACTGTTGATAACAGGAAAGAAGAAAAGACACGACAACATGGGTTTGTTTTCGGGCCAATTGGGTAAGGAGGGCGAAGACATATCCATCAACTGCCCAACAGACAAAAAAACACCAGTTTGTGTAAAATGAAATCACATTGCGAAGTAGATAGTATAACAGTAGGTACATTTCCTACATGTATGGCAATAAGAGGTTTTTAGGTGGGGGGCCGGGGGGAGACTTTTTTCTTCATCATTTTCTAAAGAATGAAAGTGTTTCAGACCATGTAATACATGTATTCGGGGCATTGATAGAAATTTAGGTCTAAAAACACATTCAGCACACACACAATAATTTTTCATTACCAAAACTATACTTGGACTTTAAGGATAAGTCCCATCAGAATGATCCCTCCAGTCCAGACTACACTAATTGGTCTCAGGTAAAAAAATGACATTATTTGTGGGTTAATGATTCAACACCATATTCGTTCATCTTAAACAGGAAAAGTAGGACTTTTGAATGTCTGAATATATATTAAGATTTATGTCTATAAATAAATGTGTAAATATATTGGTGCCTAGACTTAATGGAACGAAACAGTGCTTTGCTGGTGTGTGATCAGCCATCCTGTCAAAAAGAAATTACAAATTAGAAATGTCAGCGGTCTTCCTCCTAACACATAACCATGTCATTATTTCTACACCAGTGCTGTGACTGACATGCAAGTAATTTGTTAGCTACCAATCCATGTCTTTTAGGTTTTCCTACAATTCCTCCCTATATTTTCATTTATTTCCTGCTTGAGAGAGAGAGAGCAAAAAAAAAAAAAAACGGTCTTAGTTTAGTGACATTCCGCAGAAACGATATTGCCCAGAAATGGAAGCCATTGTCAGTGGAAATTGTGAATTTCCTGCCGTGCAGACAGACGTGCACAAGAAAAGCAGTGGAGAGAACACAGAGCTCTTATGCCGACACTTTTTTTTATACTTCCTTCTCTTGTCCATGTATTTTTCATATCTTTTTATAGTTGTGATGGAGACCTTGAGAAGGCAAGCCGAGCAGAGAGCACGATAACTCGTTAGCTTCTCCCCGTGTTCATGGTAACGGCGTACGCGCTCCCCCACGCAACCGACGCGATAGAAGTCAAAAGAGAACGAAAAGTCGCCACGGCTTCACCGACGATACTTATTATATTTTCATTAGTCACGTTGTGAGCGGAGTTATTACATGAGCTGCAACGGGCTTTCAGTCCTATTGTGGTTGTAAATAATCAATATGGGCATAATTAATGTGGGTCCATTACGCACCACACTCCCAGGCTTGATGGCAAGCTATGCCTTCATTTTAAATTGTCTCCCTCTCTCTCTCTCTCTTATGTGCCTGCCTCATCCACGCTAACACAAACACACAGGCAAGGCTGGATGGTGCATTCACTGATGTATATGGAAATTCATATGTGTGGCCTATATACTAGTTTTATTGTGGCAACAAACCAAATGGTGCACGTTAGCAAGAATATACCCGATCGGATCCCCATTAACGCTGTGAAACTGACTTTTAATGTTTGATGTCGTACATGTCTAATGGCCATTATAAAAAACTATCTGTCGGAAGTGCGTGTTTTGTCCCAGCTCTTTTAATTGATCGCATCTCTTTCTCAGTCATTTTAAATAAAAGATTACGAGAATTGGTGTAGTTTCGTGTTCAATAATTTACAGAGTGATAAAAAACAACTCTGGTGCTGTTATTATGTTGATTGTCTGTAGTGAGATGCAATATAATACCAGTATTGGTTTATAGAGCTGCCACATAGATCAGTAAGAAGAGATAAACATATATTGCATTTTATGTATAAAATAGTCAATGAAATGACACCCGGTGACTTTATGAAGTATTTTGTCTTAAGACAATTCTATTATCAGTTGAGGAATACCAACAAAGTGCTAGAGATACCCAAACCCCGTACAGATTTTTAAAAAACGAAGCTTATCGTACCGAGGAACAAAAAGCTGGAATCGACTCCCCAGAGAGCTAAAAAATATGTCTTTCGGTTGTTTTAAGACCCATATTTCAAGGGCAATATACAGCTTTTACATCTATGATTCACAAATGTTCACTAAAGTTAATAAAAAAAATTTTTCAGTCTCAGTCTTTTTTCCTTTCGTATGCCTATGGTATGCTATATAGTTTCTAATTAGTAATTATCCTTTCTATATTATTTTTCAGAGTATTTGTCTGTAGACGTGTATCCGTCTCGATCTATATCTTTATATTATATCATGCTTAATATTACATATTTTATGTAATGTTTTTCTTTAATCAGGCGGCTCACGGACCTGCTTGTAAAGAACAGCCTTTGGGCCTGAAGCATGTGGTGCCGTGTTAAATGAAATAAATGAAATTAATATGAAAATGAAAACCAAAAATTTTCAAGCAGGCTCCCGACCTCTAAGCTCAAAACAAAACAAAACAACTTTTATGTTGTACTCAAGATTATCTCAACAGGTGGTTGTGTTTTGTTTTTGTTTGTTTGTTTGTGCTTATATAAAAAAAAATTGTCTTTAAAGGGGAAAGAAACCCAGATATTTATATGCATTCACAAAATATGTGATAAGAGAAATAGATTAGTGAAAGTTTGAGTAAATAATTCAGTTCAGGTTTTATTTCTTGACCAAGTATATATGAAAAAAAAAACAGTTCATATACTATGCATGAAATTACAGTTTGAACAATTGCATTCATGGCATGGATATTTATCATAATACTGAAATACATGTAGACTTGAAATATTGGTTGGTGTGAGGTTGTGTTTTACATAATACATCAAGGTTGTAATGTGTAATTTATGAACAACATGCACTTTTTATGCCTCCGCAACGAAGTTGCTGGAGGCATCATGTTTTTGGGTTGTCTGTGCGTCCATCTTTTCCAGACTTACCACGATAACTTAAGAACAGCTGATCAGATTTTGATGTAACTAGGACCAATAATATTCTATGAGGCAACAAGGAACTGATTAGATTTTGTAGTTGAAAGGGCATAAGGCCTAAAACATGTCTGAATTGTGCTCATTAGGTACCACAATAACTTAAGAACAGCTGGTGGGATTTCGATACCCATACCCATTGACTGTGCGCAGTCAAACTGCTCTAGTTAATCTTGAAAATATGGGACGAGATGGGGCCATGGAAGCGGAATTAGTACATGTAAAGCTTACTTTCGTAATTTGTGTATGGGTTCTAATTTAGTAGCACCTGCTTTTGCCCATGTCACATTACAGTACTGAATATAAGGGAGAATAAGTGAGTTGTAAAGCATAAATAGTTTTTTCTCAGGGAGTACGACACAAAGTTTACATAACATACCAATGTTTTAAGATTTTTTACTGCATAAGAATTACAATGGTCATTAAATGTTAAATTATCATGCAGTATAACTCCAAGAAATTTTGTATTGATGTAGAGACATTTAAATATATTTGATTCATTTTAAGCATTATTTCTTTGAATTCTTGGGAAAAATTAGATGTACAGAAATACATTATAATAGTTCTATCATAATTGATTATCAATATATTGCTTCGAACCAGTCAGTTATTTTACAAAGTTCTTCATTTGTATTTTGTGTTTTTGTATTTGTTTTTATTTATTCAGACTGATAAAAAGTCTAGGGTTTGTGGGAAAGGTCACATGAGTCATGCTTGTCCACAACCCAGAAACATCAAACAATATACGGTTGTATTTGTAGTATTGAATGAATGAATGAAAAGTATATTAAAATCTGGGTGCGTTGAAATAATATTCATGAATTCATGAATATTCATGAAAATGAATATGAAATATATACCAACTATACACTAGCAGGAGTGGATCTCCCACCTGGGAGGATTTGTCTGTAATTTGTTTTCTTAAGGAGAATCAAGCATAAACATAGGAGTATCTTAATTTTATCCGGGGACGATAAAAATAAGCCCCATAGAGAGCCACACTGCAGGTTTCCTTGCTACGAGTGATATTGACATTGTTTATTTTAGAATGAGTCAACGTTTGACTACAAGATTTTCACAGGAGAATCCTTGCATAGTTTACTTGATTCTAGAATAGTTTCAGCCCAAGTTGAGGACTTCCCCCAATCATGTCATTTACTGTACCTTTAATGTGTAACAAAAACAAAAGGGGGCCCGAGTATGGACCGAGACTGAGGCCACCAGAAATCGGCCTTGAGGCCGGTCTTAGATACAACACAGATTTGGACCTCCCTAACATTTCCCTATAATTCATTTTAGCACTGATTGTTCCATCAATAAACTTTAATTTTATATCCACCTAGCTGTCATACGGCTCTGCCATTGCTCAGACTTGATAGACAGGAGAATTCCGAATCATCAAGAATGGGCAAAAAGGTGTTAAATTTGAGGGATAGGTCAGACCGCTGCGATGTCACACTTTGTTAAACTGCTGCCACTGGTTCGTTCAGCTAGAACCATCAAACTGACATTTGCCGAGGCCGACTAAAGATTTGTCGCGGACAAGGCGCTGCTACCGTATGTCTCATTTACATACATATCGCAGACTGCTACACGTAGATTGCAATCTCGGAGTGTGTGACAGTGCGTTACTGATGCGACTGGATCTAGATGTAAATCCAAGAACATTCTGAATTCATGATGTATGTTGCCGTGTGCCCAGTAGATGGGTGTTAGCATATGTTCCCTGTGAAAGGGCCTTAACAATAATTTTCCTATAACTTGAAAAACATTGATGTTTTCACATGAAATCAAAGTAGTGTGATATTAACACTAACTTTTCTGTAACTTGAAAAACATTGACGTTTTCACGTGAAATCAAAGTAATTTGATATTTTTAGATCCTTCTGTCCGTCTGTTGAGTCCAAATACCAAATTGGGCATTATTCTTTTAAAAAGAACAAATTGACTGTTACTAGCGTGAAGGCCTAATGGTGAGGGTGTCCGCCTCAAGATCAGAAGATCTCGGGTTCAAGCCCTGGCCGCATCATACCAAAGACTTTTTGAAAAATGTACTTTCTGCATTCTAGCCAGGTGCTCGACATTCTAGAACAGAGAACGGTAATAATTGTGTTATGTAGGGCCCACTGGTAGAGCAGTCTATTTGACCGAGTGTCTACCCTGGGTAAATAAGATATTATTTTTTGTATTATTATTATGATTATTATTAGTAGTAGTATTATTGTTGTTGTTGTTGTTGTTGTTGCTGTTGCTGTTGTTGTTGTTGTTGTTGTTGCTGTTGTTGTTGTTGTTGTTGTTATTATTATTATCATTATTATTATTAGCATACAAACCACTATAGGGTGAATCCAAACAAAAAAAAGTATGCGTTCAGGGGAATCAAAACAATAGGCTGAGAACAAAAAAATTTGCCCTAAGTTTGCAATTAGAGTTGTTATTATTAACAGTATTATTAGTAGTAGTAGAAGTAGTAGTAGCATTATCATTATTATCAGTTTTTGCTCTAGTTTCCATTGTTTCTTTGTGATTATATACAATCTGTTTGGTGATAAAATCCTCTCCCTTCCTTGTGGTATTGTAATAACCTTCCAATTGTCTTGGTGAGTAATTTGTTTGCAATCCTCTTCTTGAGTTGGGTTGAAGACTTTGGATCGGATCCGGACAGAGATTTTTTAGAATTTCCATACCTGCACTTTGAGATGGAGTATGTCCGGACTAACTCCTGAGTTAAAGTGTAATAGCAGGATAGGAAGAAG
Source organism: Eucidaris tribuloides (assembly GCA_001188425.1). Classification (NCBI taxonomy): domain Eukaryota; kingdom Metazoa; phylum Echinodermata; class Echinoidea; order Cidaroida; family Cidaridae; genus Eucidaris; species Eucidaris tribuloides. Next base: position 41,232 of record JZLH01S0342355.1, read on the forward strand.
GCCTTAATATTTTGGGGCAAAACTTTTCGAGAATCAGTTACACTGTTCAAGGCTTCTACTATGTAAATTTCATGGTCAAATGTTTAGCACTTTTTGAACAGTCAACAAATAGTTCTCATTATGACAGACAAATTTGTTATGTAGCTTTGTATGGGATCAATTTCTATCAGGGCACCAGATTAATTCAATACTGGTATATGAATGTTTGTTTTCTTCACAAGTAACCAAATTGATTAATGAAATAAATTAAAATTGTAATCTTTCCAGCCAGGAGATACACTCAAGTTAGTGTATACATTGGTATATGTTTGAACCTATTTGGTTCTTGTGAGATTTTTCATTTCTCCCAATCATGTCAATGTCCTTTAATCCGCTTTGGCCATAAGTAAAGTGGTATTAGATGAACTAATGAATTAGTTTGGCCTTTCCCATCGAAGGTTGAAATTTAATGCAAACTTGAGACAGTGGTTGTGCTCAGTCTCCCAATTTATGCAATTCTGGGATAAATTGATGCAACATTTGGGTTTGAGTATTTGGTGTACTTGCACAGCTGCTAATATGCTTTAACGATATTTACTGTAGTATGTTTTTTCATCATCAAAATTAACAAAATATGATTTTTAATGCAAAATATGTCTTTTCTTAAATTTGATTGGCATGCTTAATATGTTAATTTATACATTTTTGTACCCAAATGTGTTTTTTGCCTTCAAAATATGATTTTTACTACGGATCCTCAGTTTTTTTTTTGGTCAGCAGAGGTTGGTAGCTCTGTACTTGTTACTGCTAAATGTCCTCAACTCATATGTGCCATTATTGTAGTCAATACATCAAGTTCCAAAACATTACAGGAATGAAAGAAGGTCATTTTGTGTATGTTTTCTTGGCGATTTTTGAAGATTGGCTTATACATGTAACTCTGTACAACAATGTAATTAACTTCTTTTAAATGCTAGGAAATTCCTGGAGGCATAGTACAGTATATCTTGTTGCTGTTTTGTTTGCCTCTCTCATCAAGATCAATACAAGCTGAGCTAGTAAATTACTAATGAAGCCTACATATTAATATGTCTATATAATAGACCTTCAACAATGATTGTGCCATAGTGCCTCCTTTATGCCTGAGTGGTCCGCGATTGATCACTTTTTGTTTGGCTTACAAATTGCTTTCTGATTAACAAAAGTCATATCATGCATTCTTCATGACTTTTTGCTTTGTTTCCTCTGCATTCATTGTTTCTCAGTGACATTGATTGTGCAGTAATGCAACCCACCTAATTCTTCTGCCATGGAAATTCTTACATTAAATACAAATTTGGTAATATATCAGATATGCAGGATGCATTCTATAATCAATGAAATGAACTCTTCCGAAAATATTAATGTTTGATATGGTATATGACCTTCAGGTTTTTATGCAATGAAAGCAGCTGGAATTGGCAAACTCAATAAAAAGGAATACTTCAAATGCACATTATTAATCTTAAAACAGGCTGCAGGCAATGTAGTCATTAATTTATAGCAGGGATGAAATTATGTAATTTGGATGTTCGTCATTACAACAGAAGCAGTGCAAATCCAACCAAACATTACTAATATATCATGAGCATGATTTATTTCTCCCTGTAAAGAGCAGTTCATTACCCACAACATCTTCAAGCACACAGTATGTCAGTGATGAAGCAAGTCTTTCATGTCGATAGATCGTATGAACCAATTGGCATTTGCAGTTTCTTTTAAGAGTTGAAAATATATCCAATAAAATTTTGCAATAGTTGTTTAGTTCTCCATATATAAAGTTATCTACGATAATTCCACTGATTGGGCAAGATTTGCCATGTGGTTCATTTCTGATATCTCATTTGTGCATGTTAAAATTGGGATGTTTAAGTCTTTATGTGATATTGGCAGTTATCTAAATGGGGGGGGGGGGTTGGGGGTTCAAGTGTCATGATATTATCAAGTATCACACGCCCAACGCACAGAAAGGAATGCGCATATACACGCTGTGGTGAGACGCGTAGTGATATTACAAAATATTGTAACGCTCAGGAAAAATATCAGATACTTTTCCTGTTTGTAAATGTAAGTATTTCCTATTTGCCCGTGGCTGACTGATCCCTGTGGCTAACAGGTAGATCCAGTTTTCCACTCTAATAATGTATGCCAATTATCAAAGTAACCATGTTTTTATGAATCATACTATATCGTTACTTCATTATAATGAGCTTCCTTTGCTTGATTTACTAAATTAAGAGAAAGATGTGAAAATAAAATCTGTTTGATAAGAAGAATAACACGTCTCATGAAGAAAAATTCAGTGGCCGCCATTGACAGAACCAATGAATTGTAGAGGATTGTGTTAAATTGTAATTTTGATAATTTTCTTGTGGATATATATATAATAATGATAATATTGGATGGGATGCTCATTTTCCGTGGACACAGGAAATATTGTACTTCGTATGAAAATATTGGACGAGTCGCAGATGAGTCAGATATTTGTCATAAGTCGTACAATATTTTCTTGTGTCCACCTCAAAGCCATCCAATATTATATGAATATTAGGTACATGTATATGTGATATGGAGAATTGTTAAGCAGCAAGTACATGTACAGGGTGTACACATACTACAGATAAAGCCTTTACAAGTATTTTCTTTCAAGATTTAATAGAACTAAAGCATTATTGTAATCGTTCTATTGTACATGAAATGAGCTTTGTTCTTGGATAAGATTTTGTGAAAAGATGCAGATTTTGAAAACACAAATTTAAAAACATTTAAAAGCATTTTAGGAATGGTCAAAACATGGACAACAAAGAACTGCTATCAAGCGTGTAGAGTGAAAATTTGCTTCCTTTTGTGTGTTCATGCTTAGTATGCAAAGGAAATGATTAAATAATGTTTATTCCTCATCGTAAGCTGGTATGTAGTGATTTTTTTTTTTTGCTTTCCAGATTCATCGCAAAGTCTAATTTTAGTCCAGAATCTTACTTCAATATCTGCTGTTTTTCACGTCAGTGCTTAATACCCTTTTCACTTGTTTAGCATTTAAATTGATTTGGTTGAGGGCTTTTTGTACGGCCACCTTTTAACGGCAGAATAGCACTCCTTGAAATGAGCTGCTGCATTCGTGGAATTGTCACACGATTCACAACACGAACTGCAGTTTGATTAGAAACCAGCGATGGAAACTGTCAGAAGCAGTGAGAGGTATATCACACAATATTGACAAAAAAAAACAGTCAATAGAAATGAAAAAAAAAATATGTCTTTGTTGTCAGATATTGAAAAACAGAATGTTGAAGACTGGCAGATGAATAGATGAAGGGGAAATTCATAAATTTAATCATTTCTTCAAACATTCAAATCATGCATGTTTAGTGAAATTATTAAGCCTGAGCTGTCACAGACTTTTTGGCGAACTGTGAAAGTTAATGGGCATGCAAAAACGGAAGTTGAATGATAAAGTTTGGGTTCTTCACAGTTATTGTGATAGGTAATCACCAAGAGATATGACTGATAATACAGTTTGGTTGCCATGGTTATCCACTTCAAATAGAATCCATGAAATGTTCAAGATAAAGATAGGTTTGTTGATTGATTATATATGTACTTTTGTCATTTCCATCTTCACTGTGGTTGTTGTTTGTTCTGCAAGTGTGCAATGCTTTGTGATAGTGTTGCACGACTAAGTCGCCAAAAGTTGGAGTCGTGACTATCGTCGAGGAGTCACGACTCCGACTTTAGAAATGCCAGAATCGACTCCATGTAATGACATATGTATGCCATATAAACCGTCAAAACATCAATGACAATGTGTGGGACTATGGTAAAAAGTCAATTTGTGAATGATCGTAATCACAGTTGAAACAACAAAAGTTCAAAAATAATTTTCAAAGTGAACTAACCATTATTGGTAATGAAATTGGACAACAATGGACTGCTTTTGCATCAAAATCACTGAAATCAATGAAGGAGGACACTGAACAGTCATTGTATAGGTTGTAGTGTGCTTCTCTTTACCTACTGATCGTGCCAAAAGAACCGAATGCCAAGAGTCGGCAAATAGTCGGAGTCGCGACTTCTGATCGGCGACTAGTCGACTCCCAAAAAACCTGGAGTCTTGTAACACTACATTGTGACATATAAAGCAAGATGGTGACAATTCAAGAAATTCAATCCGGGAAATGTAAATTGGTAAAGAAGCTACTTTTGGGGGGGGGGGAGGGAGTATTGTTTATTGAACATGTAGCACAACCCTTGTCCATTGGTCTTTACCTTGTCCAAGGGTGTATATTAAAATGAAAAGGATGAGAAAAAATGGATAGCAAAGGTCAGCCTGCAGGGCACATTATGGAGCCATTGCAACTCTGCTACAAGCTGCCAAGTCTCTTGGGGCTAATATGCAAAAAGATGAAAATGCAAAAAAAAAAAAAAATACACTAAAATAAACTCACAGGAAAAATCTTCAGTTCTTCTCTGATCTGATAAAACCAGTTCTTCTGATAAGTGACATCTTATTTTGCAAAAAGATGACACAGGTACTATGTGTCAAAAATTTCAATGTTCAAGTACCCATATTCTTGGAAATTGAATGTAAAATACCAATCTGTAGATTTTCTGAAATTATTGTTGCATTGAAAAGGTGAAGCTTGCTACCAGTCCATCATCAATGCCCATAAATAATAAATTTTTTATGTCAAATATTTATTTTTTAGGTTGATTTGGTTGTAGGAACATGTAACTGTATGGTAAATACTTGCAAGGAGGTGTTGGAATTGACCAGTAATAATGGAAGTATTTTACGTGACTCTTCCGTAATGTAAAAATTTGTGCAATTAAGTTAATGATATTTGTAATCATCAATAGAATTTTGGATAAATTGCTGAGAAATAGAGTTTTCAAATATTGAAGAAAAAATGTGTGATTTTCATGCAATAATACAACACTAGTTTGATTAACTCTTAACATGCCAGAGGATTTACACCTCTATGGATGTTATGTGTATAATCTGGTGCAGATCTGCAACTTTGGCACGTTAAGAGTCAATTATTGGACCAACTGTAATTTTCTTATTGCATAATATGCCTCCAATTTCAATAATTTCCTAGTAAGACAAAAGTGCCCACCCCCTCAAAAATCATCATTTGCAGAGCACTGCAGATGGTGATTTTTTGAGGGGGCAGGCACATTTTAAACAACATAAATTCATAATTTTCCTCAAAAACACAGGTGGTCTTGTAATCCCTTGACAAATAATGAACATATTGTGTTTGTGGGGTGGGGATGGCATGTGTGTGTGTGTGTGTGTGTTTGTGTGTGTGTGGGCATATAATAAATAAACCTACTCTTTATTTACAGAGTATTTATCAGTAAAAAGATCTGAGAAGGTATGTTCTTGCTGTGAAAATTGAAGTACGTACTCAATGGCATTCAAGATTCCCTTATGCAATTATTCCTATGTCCAGGCCAGGCCTTGTGATAAGAAAAAGAAGACAGTTATACTATACTCCTCTTGCTTCATCTCCCCATATTCCCTCTGAATCCCACTCTGTTATGAAATCATGTTTCCTGCTACGTGTAAGTATACCCTTCCAAAAAAGTAACACAAAAGCAGATATTTGTTAATAAATAGATGTGCCTTGAATACTAAGTATGTGGTGTTATGGAGAATACAGGGGGGTTGGATGTTCAAACATCCCTTTTTGTGCAAAGGGGGTGGTGTTAACACCTCATCTTTTAGGAGAAAAAATTAGGGGGTGTTGCACCATCAAACTGTCTGTATACATCCAACCTGTTTTGCACAACGTAATTTTACCAGACTGCAAGCTAGGAATTGTCTATTGCGTATTGAGGAGCCAAAACTCACTAGTTTTCTCAATCACAATTGTTAGGTTGCAGTGTGAACAGGAAAGTTAAAAATGTACATTTTGCATTTGTCACATTTGTCCAATGAGAATGGTGGGTAGTGTGTAGGGTTTCGGTTTAGAGCAAACATTGGAGTCTTTCACTATAACTTCTTATGACTCTTTGGACTCTGGAATGCTTTCTTCCCAGATCTGATATCAATGTGGTGGACCTTAGACAGTAGGATTGACCATACTATGGCAGCCTGTTTTGGATTCTCTAACTCTACATTATGCAGGACAGGGTATTAGTGTGCTTATCTACTTAAGTGAGAGCGACTGCAAGATGCTAAAACAATTGAGGAGGATGGTTGTGGTGTGGTGTGACAACCGATGTTGGAAACCAATGGTGTGTGTGTTTGTGTGTGTGTGTGTGTGATTTGTATGGTGTGTGTGTGTGTGGTTCTATGTTTTGTGTGTGTGTGTGTGATGGTTGTTGGTGTGTGTGTGTGTGTATGTTGATGGTGTGTGTGTGTGTGTGTGTGTGAGTGTGTGTGTGTGTGCTGTGCATGTTGTGTGTGTGTGATGTTATAGGTGAAGTGTGTGTGTGTTGCTGTGTGTGTTACACCATGTGTGCTGTGTGTGTTTATTGATGTGTGTGTTTGTAGTGTTGTTGTGTGTAGTGTGTAGAGGTGAATGGATTGCGTTGTGATGCTGATGTAATGTGTGTTTTGCAGAGGGAATTGAGCACTTGTTATTCATAGATTATCCAGAACATAGAGATGGTTAGGTAATCTGCGTAATCCCTCACCAAAAATAATAACAGTATTAGGTGGGGATAAGCTACAAGGCATCGAGAATGGTGTGTGGGAGATGATGTATGATGTATGTGCTGTGTGTGTGGTGTTTGTGTGTGTGAGAAAAATGTGTGTGTGTGTGTTGTGTGTGTGTGAGTGTGAATGTTGTGTGTTATGATGTTGTGGAAATGTGTGTGTGTGTGTGACAAAAAAAACAAGACAAATGGAGATCAAAAAAAAATAGAGTTGTTGTGTCCCAAAAAAAAACAAAAAAAAAACACAAAAAGCGAAAACAACAACAGAAAAAAAAAAAAATGTGAGAACAAAAAAAAAAACAAAAAACAAAGATGTGCAGTGAACGGTAATTGAGTCATGAGGTGAATATGTTTAAAGTTGAGGGTCAACATTAGTGGGCATATTTCGGGTTTGTGAGGACAGGTACCTCAGAATGAAAACGATTTAAATAAAACGCCGTTAACAACAAGTGGGCTGCTAAGTGAACGTTATTTTACTCTCAAAATGATGGTTGTTTATCTTTATGTGTGTGTGTGTTATTCGTAATGCTTTTGGCAGTGTGCAGAGAGGTCTTGATGAAGGTGTTGATGTTTAGTATGAGCGTTACGATGTGGCTTGTATTTAATGGCATTGTGAAGAGCGAGTTAAAGGTCATACAGTCCAATGTGTTTTCAATATACTTCATTTATTTATTGACAATAATTTATTGAACACCACACTGCACTCAAGGAAACACCCCATATTAGCTGCTTGTCAGGACTATGTTGTGTGTAGTTGTGTGTGTGTGTGTGTGTGTGTGTGTGAGTGTGCAGGAGGTACATTGTGGGTGTATAAGTTTGAGGTCACATTGTGGGCATATTGAAACCACTAAAAATGGATTAAAAAGAGGAATTTTTATGAGAGCAGCATGTGTCTTGAAAAAACAAACAAACATATTCCAACATCACTGATTGCATCATTTGCATGCACTGCAAATTATTGTGTTTCATCTACAGCTTACACCTGTGGACCTAATACCAAAAGACATTGTTGCAGGTCACCAGTCATGACAGATTGTATGAAATGGGTAACAAACATTCAAACATGGATTGCCCAGGAGTATTCTTCTCTTTTCAAAGCCTTCTATAGAATATCTTCTGCTAGATCAAGGGGGAGGAAAATAAGATGGGAAGGAATGGAAAAATAACAAATTGCTGAAGCAAGGGCAAAACCTAATATTATGAAATTTGCCAATATTTTTCTGAGTGGTATTACAAGTTGCAAGGGGAAGTTTGTTTTTTTTCTCTCTCTCTCTACCTCTTCTTATAACAAAAAGAAAACGGTGATGCTATCGCGCTCTAGGACTAGACAAATATGTTGGTTAATTGTGAAGCTGTGATGACTCAAGGCTACTGATATCAGAATGGAGAACTGGGAAGACTCTTTCACAAAACAGTTGGGGAGTACGTCGGAAGTATTTAAGGTAGCTTGGCAAAAGTGAATGAGCGTGAGCTTTTGCAAGGGGGGTGGGGTAGGGTTCAGCTCCGTTAGGATTTCATTGATCAATATTCCACATGCTAATGAGCTTCTGGATCCTTGATTTCTAATGTTGATTGTACCTCTGCAACTTTGCTAAAAAATTTGATAAGGATGCCAGAAAAAAAGCAAAATGAAGATTCCGAAATTTATTAACCATCCCTCCCCCCCCCCCGACCTTTCCTGGCTATGCGTATGCTGCATCAACATATAATCTACAGTTGCACTCTTTTTCCATTTTTAGCTCCATCTCTCAGTTTTCATAATTCCCATAATGACAGTACTTAAGTGTGTAATATTCATCATTATTTCTTCGGAGAGTGGATGGTATCATGTGATATGATCATGTGACCTTATCATGTGATCATACTACTGTATTTGTGTGACCTTAGATACATGTAGCCAAGTTTCAGAACAAATATTAAAAACATTTTTGTCATGTGGTTCAACAGTTCCTGAACAAATGTCACTTCCTTGCCTTTAATTTCAGTTGTAGATTTTTGATGTTTTGCACTATGTTCATGTCAGTACAGTAGTTCACTACATTTTGGTTCAAATAGAAAAAGATAACACATCAATACTTTTACATGTATATGCACGCAAGCTTCCCCCACAAAGTCACACATGTATATGTTTGAAACTTTATTTGGGGCATTTTGAAAAGGAATTAACATCTCAGCATCCAAAAGAGTTCTGGAAGTGTGTGTTTCGCTGTGTGTGTGTGTGTGTGTGTGTGTGTGTGTGTGTGTGTGTGTGTGTGTGTGTGTGTGTCGTGTGTGTGTGTGTGTGTGTGTGTGTGTGTGTGTGTGTGTGT
>JZLH01S0342421.1:0-10728 GCA_001188425.1 Eucidaris tribuloides
ATGCGACTGGGAAATCAACATTTCACTACAATTTATAGACGGGTAATGATAAATACGTTGCTATGGTATCATCACGTTTATAAGGAGCTAAGGTTAACAAGAGGTGTGAGGATGTACTTTAATAGCGAATTATGTACGGATCGAAGTTTTGCATCTTGAAGAACCAAGTAGTGTAATGTAATGTATACTTTACCTCATATCTTGACACAAATTACTTTTAAGATACTCTCTCCATTATGCATATTCGTGTGACAGATATCTCTAAATTGTTGACACCAACTTATCCAATACATTCATAGTTCACAGGATGGCCAGCGCCTTTGCCGTCATCTCTCTCGTAAGTCGTGGGCAACTGTTTTAGATCTTGAATCCATTTGTGGCGTACATGGAATGCATCCAGGAGTTGACCTCATTTCTTTTATTTTTTTTTTGGAGGGGGGGGGGGGGTCTAATCATCTTGTCGCTTTCTTGAGGAAGTGTTTTCTACACCTGATTATCTTGAAAGAAAATTATACTGTATACACACTAAGAAAAAATAGGTTCAACTTTACACCTTTTTTATGTCACACTGGGAGCACCTTTACGGATGCAACGTTGCACCCTTCACACTGGTTGCATCTTTTAATTTGCAACTTTGCACCTTTAAAGGTCTGAAAGGTGCAAAGTTGCACCCGTAAAGGAGCTCCCAGTGTGACATTGGTCTGCACCTTTAAAGGTGCAAAATTGAATTTTTCTTAGTGTGTAGTATGCTTCAAAATATAATCTCCAGTATACTAAACAGATCTTCACCATACTAATGTTTGACACTACCAGTCGTCCTTCCTTGAAAATTTCAATTAGGTCCCAGCGGAAAACGAAAAATAATTTAGATGAACAATGAACTATTTTAAAAAGTTATTTCACACATTTCACAATGATGATTAATTTTCCCTCGACATTATGAGCGGAATTCACATTACGTGTGACCTCGATTACTGCCATTCTTATCATGTTTGGATGCGTGGATGTCACAAACACGTGATATAAAAGGAAACCCTGCTGTGCATGTCACGTATATTCCCATTGTTTCAGTACCCGGGGCATGCCGGCTAAATTTATTCCACGAGCCCAGATCGGTATAATGCTAACTACAGTTTCCTTGAAATGTAGCGAGGAAACATGGATAGTTCCGCCGTGTTGCAAGGTGATACCTTTGCGAGAACTAAATCCGTCTTGTGCTGAACAGACTTAAAAGAGGAGAAGGGAAAAAATGAGCCATTTCTTGACTCAGTCGGAAGCATTAATGAGGTCACACATCGAGGTAGCTCTGACTCCATAGAGATCATGTATTCTGATCTTCCAGGAGCGCAAGCATTTCAGGTGACCGATTTAGGATACAAGACCAGTTCGGAATATCTTCGCATTTATTTCGGTTCAACGCAACCGTTCAGTTAATCTGCGTCTGCTTTAAAGGTGCGATTCAGTTTTGGAAGCGACGCAAAGTATCTTGGAAACACATTTTAATTTTAAAGGTGCAATTAAGTTTATCATTTTTGCGGTAATTCAATAAGTCAACATATTTTCCTGGGTAATCTAATGTTCGACGTTACCTTACAAAACAGAAAAAACACAGTCTTCTGGGGATAATATTACACTCCTGTGAACATGGGGAAACAGATTCGATTTTTTTTACCAGTGATTAAAGCTGTCAGGAAATAGAATTGTTTTATTACATTTATCACAATGTGTCGAAAAAACTAACATAATAATAATTTTTGCTTATGAACGGGGATAATAGGTCTAAAAGATTACATGTTATAACTATTTTAAGTGGAAGAATCACACAGGTTCATTCAGATTCTTACAAGGGCAAAAGCTCAAATTCGTACCCATCGTTATACCAAGTACACACAACAATAATCTTTTGGGCATCATAGGTGTTCATTGTAACACTCTTGATGATGATGTTCTATTCCAATACCCTTCCTCCAAAATCATTTAGTCTTATAGTAAGACCGCGTTTAATTAGTATAATTATGATATATAATAAACTTAAAATGTTACATATTTATTTCATAGCACCAGCACCTAGTATTGTTGTAACTCATATTGTCTGGATTGATAAAAAATACTGTTACATTATTTTAAGGACTAATGTATAGCAACCTGTTTTACCACCCTTGTCGTATCTTGCATTATCCGATCTGTTCCAACAAGTCCGTGGGTGATCATCAGCTTACTCTCATATCATTAATTAGGTGAATGTACTTTTATAAGCGGATCTTGTGAAGATATTATATTTGTCAGACTTTATCCTGTAAATAGGTCTCATGCAGAGTCCAAAAGGTTTCCAGACGACATTCTTTACGTTCATCGCAGTAACAGACAGATAGTGCACGTATAGCGCGGTTGTGGCATAATTCAATTTGTCGTGGATTTAGAAGATCAGAAGACGGATTCCCGCGATTATGTGTTTTACTTCTGGTATGTGGAGAAGACTTTGAAAGTTGACGGGGAAACTGGAGAGATGATTAACCTAGCAGCCTAGCCCTGCCAGCAGAGATTTAGAAGAATGGAACTTAAGGATGATCGATAATCTTCAAATGCCTCCAGCATACAGGGGCCCCCTTTCGACGGAATATTATAGGATTATGATAAATGTATTACCATAATGGCAATAACATTTCTTGTGGATCGTTTTCATGAACGTATTGCCTAGCGGGAATGCGAAGGATTTATGTCTGGAGAGAAAAATGTAGAGTTGGCAGCATACCCACAAGTTCACATTATGTACAAATGATGCAAACATAACTGTCGTCGACCCAACATTAACACGATAAATAGACCCATTAAAGAAGATACTGAACTATAATTGACTCGAGCAATGGAATATAATACGATATCTGCACGCGTGCAACATGTCAATTCGTTTTGTAAAACCCAACCTATGTTATGGAAATGAAATTAAGTACAGTATGTTATCTTGTGTAGATATGAACATATCACATTACCGTTCAAATCATTGTACATGAATTTTTTTTATATCATCATTTCAAACTTGTCATACATAATATTTCATATCGTTTTGTAGATATAGATGGGTAGTTATAGATATACAAATCACAAATAGAGAGATAGATTCATAGATTATAGATAGATGGATAGATGGATAAATTGGTAGATTGGTAGAATGAATAAATGATTGATTGATTGATTGATAGATGGATAGATATATTGATAGATAGAATAGATATATTGATTGATTGATGGATGGATGGATGGATGGATCGGTAGTGTAGATATATAGATAGATTGTTGATAGATAGATAGATAGATAGATAGATAGATAGATAGATAGATAGATTGTTGATAGATAAATAAATAGATACGCGTAGATAGACATAGATAGGTTGATTGATTGGTTGATTGATTGATTGATTGATTGATTGATTGATTGATTGATTGATTGATTGATTGATTGATTAATTGATAGAAATATATCATTTGGAAAAGAATAACTACCTAATTGTATTCAATTACACAGGTGCAATAATCCTTTCACAGATAGTCGAATAAACATAAATACACAACTTTTGATAAAGAATAAGGTGTAATTAAATGGTACTCAGTTTATAGTAAATTACGTTGATGTTCACACTATATGTTTTAACATGTGAACTCTATTAAACACATTGATGTATTTTGTTATGCAGTTTAATACTCTTTACAATTATAACAACTTACTAACAACTCAACAGTAAGACAATTGCCATTAACACTCACAGTTTCTTATACTAATTTACGGGGAAAACGTAGAGAAAGATATTGAATGAAAATATTCATCAGAACTCGTATCTCTGTATGCTGTACACGATATTCACTTCAAACCTGACAAAATGAATTCAAATCGGAATCTCAGAGGATTTCAGCGAACTGCAAGCCAACGAACTGCCGTGGCATTCGAGGTCGAAATCTACTGCTGTGTGCACAAATAATTCAAGTGTCCATTAACCGTGCATGACTAGCATGAAACCGCGCCATGTGTATGTGACCATCTCGAAAATGGCACCGGACTCTCTCTATTTCACTCAATTTATTTCACATTTAGAAGAGTAGATATACATATTACATTTTACCCCCGTAAAAGTACAGCGATAGGTGAAGTTTCTTTAAAAAGTGGCTCTTTAAAGTTCGTAATGCAAATCATGTGTCATCAATTCTGAAAAATATATATTGCTGATATATTAAAAACATCTTTTCCCATCCAATGTTCATGTGTCATGTGACTTTGAAGAGATACATTTTGTGATTCAACAAAGTGATGTTAAGGACTGTCGTGAAGGACCCAAACCCATTAAAACAAATCACAAGACATTTTTTGTGTCTGTTTTTGCTTTGTTTACTTACAACTCTTCTCCAATTAAATATTTAGGTTTTATAGTTTTGAGCCTGCCGCATGTAAATTTGTGATACCACATTGAACATATTTAACTATGGGTGACATATAATTTCATAATCTGTTTTGCTGTTTGTTTTTGTATGTTTGAGATTTTTCAAATGATGGAAATCGATGTGGAAATAGCAAGGCAACAATTTCAAATACACTCACTCCAATATGTTCAGTAATCAGTACACTTTAAAAAGTATGTTTAGAAAGTAAAAGCAGAATGTTTACTCGCTAAACATATATATATATTTTTAGCAGTTGTACCAATCAATGAACATTTCTATACAAACACCGTTTTCTACCCGTGGGACCGAGAGGGGTAATGTTATGACGTATTCATGTGGGTTAATCACACGTTTGTGTGTCCCGTGGACCCACGTTGCTCTACAGGAGAGTGCCACTAAGGCACGTATCTGTATGCATGCACACACGTCTTACGTGCAGAGAACGATGGAGAGACTGTATAGCAGCAGCTACTGCAGCACGATATTCTGAGTATTATTTGCAGAGTGCTTTGACAAAGTGCAGCAGTCCAGGTAAAATGTGAAGCAGCGGAAAACCCATTGGTGTGGAAGCCCAGCTCCGCCGGCCGCGAACGCCCTGTCAACAACGAGTATGGTACGGGTCTGAAAATGAACCGCATTAGTGCACATCCTATCGATTATATGTGTTCATTTCAATTTTTTGGCGGGATCTCTGTCTCCATGTGTATAGTTCGGTTCTATGACTTCTGATTAATAGATGTGCGTCGGCCGGCTTGGAGACGTGGTGTATGCAGAAATACAATAATATTTCATGTATTGAAGTGCAGGGGTCAGATTTGAAGATTAAAACGTAAATAATAAGTACACAATGTATATCAGTCACCAAGCAGGAAGAATAATGTTATTAAAGCGAAAAATCAGCCGATATATATATATATTTGCAGCAAAATACACAGCTCTCAGTTCCTTCTTGGGTAGTCTCAACTCTTAACATGCCAGAGGATTTCTATGGACTTTATACGTATCATTTGGTGTAAATCTGCGACTTCGGCACATTTAGAGTTAAACAATGGTTACAGCACATACACTGACGTATCCATATCGCCTTGCAGCAAATGTATTTTGCTCAGATAACAAATACCACAATTTTTACACAGTTTTTTAAAGAAAAGAGCATGCTTAAAACATTGCTAGATTTATGGCGTCATATCACTTCCTTAAATTGTGTTTTTGATCGTACAGAATTGAATAATGAATAAGAATGTGAATAAGATTCATGGCTCGCTTCTTTGTAACATTTAAATGTAATATATTATTATTTCATTCATGTAGTCCATTTAAGTCGTTTTGATTCAAACGAGTCCATGACAGCTTCCCTGGTGACAATTGCTCCGACGATTATCCCATATCACTAACCCTATCCTCAACCCTAACTCTTTGTCTTCTGAGAAATTGCCACGGAGTAAACGTCGGGTCAACGATTAAAAAATATATGTAAGAAGAGCTTAGTTGCAAAAGGAGTACATCCACTTAAATGACTTTCGAGAAAAATGCATTTATTCTCTCGAGTTTGTATACACACTCCTAAGGAAATCAGAAGCAATTTACGCTGTTTATCTTGCTTTTTTGGCATCAAATTTTACTCTAGTAAGCTAGATATATTGGTGGCCAATGCACAAATGTTATGAACTAATATGTGGTGGAAAATGGATCTAACCTCTTTCGCAACTAAGTTTTTCTTTAGCGAAAACGCTTCATGTAGACACAGAAGAGAACTACTAGTATGTCACATTTTCTTACTTGAATAAAATGATTTTTGCACCCTTTTTTGTCATCTATCACCACGTTCACACTTCGGGTACAGTTGAGTCAATACACCTCGTAAAAAGGCAGATTCCATCTCATGTTGTAGGGCAGAAGATTGTCTGGTACGATAGATCAGGGAAAGCGTCACAATTTGGATCAATGAGCCAGAACACATAAAATGCATAGGACAGATCATTAATTTTAATTAAATATCACTCGAGCATGACCGTAGTTTGGATTGGTGACTTTTGCCACACAGGGTATTATAACAAAGATGCAAATTTATTTCGAAATAGTCATAACCAAGAGGTGAGTATGAAAATGTCTTCTCTACCACCAATTCAGAAAAGAGACATTGTAGATCAAGAAGTATTAAGAGATACATGTAGTAAGTTGAAAGAAATTTACCCATTCCTCTTCTTGTTAAGATAAAATTATTTTAAAAAAATGAATAAATAATGAAAACCTTCCTGTTTATCATTGTCACTTGTATGAATTTACCGAACTGCCCGAATATGTTGATGTATAATTATGATCGACCACGATATTTAAAATGGATGTTTTCTTTTGTCAGCACATGACCTCTTCTTCCTCAGGCATTGAGATTCATAATCTATACAGAAAATTAACTCCATAGCATTATCCTATTCGCATGTGTTGATATAATTATATTTATACAGTTATCATCAACTTTCAAAGGGATAGTATGAATATTTATGAAACACTGTACTTCAGTGTCGGTTTGCACAAATAATTATATTACTCCTGCGACTAGTGTGATAAAACGTGAGTTGCATGACAATCATCTACATGTATAGTTGGTTGGTTGGTTGGTTGGTTGGTTGGTTGCCTATACTATAGGCTCTTTATAGTTGATTATTCGACTCATGTGTTACTCCCATCTCCATAAATTCAGATATAAAGCACTGGATCTTTATTTTTGACAATTTATACGTCACTATGCTTCATTGCATAAAAATAAACTGGGAGTGAAGAAATACCAGCAAAAAATAAACCATTTGATCCCAAATATTTGCAATTTTCAAAGTAGGATATATCAAAATCAATTATGTGCAATACAAAATGTACAATTACAATTACGATTTGCAAATACACAGTATATAGGATATATCAAAATACCAAAGACTTTAAAAAAAGGTACTTTCTGCTTTCTAATCGGAGAAGGGTAATAATAACATTTATGTTGTGTGGGTCTCGCTGGTAGAGCAGTCTATTTGACTAGAGGTAAATAAGACGTTATTATTATTCTTATTATTATTTATATTATAATTATTATTGTTGTTGTTGTTGTTATTATAATTATTATTATCATTATTATTATTATCATTATTATTATTATTATTATTATTATTATTATTATTATTATTATTATTATTATTATTATTATTATCATTGTTGTTGCTATTGTTGTTGTTATTATTATTATTATTATTATTATTATTGTTATTATTGTAGTTATTATTGTTATTATTATTATTATTATTATTGTTATTATTATTATTATTATTATTATTATTATTATTATCATCATCATTACTATTATTATTATCATCATCATCATTATCACCATCATCATCACCATCATCATCACCATCATCATCATAATCATCATTTATGTCAAATCAATTATGCATATACAGAAATGCATTTGTCTGAAATGATTATAGACATAGTCATAGTACATGCCAGCGATTCATTTTAAACCCATCCAGCCATGAATACTGTCTTTATCTAGAGATAAAACCCCTCAATCTCCCCAATGCCAATCTCCTCCACGTGTACGGGGTCTTCCCAGGAAACGGGCCCGACATCCTATCTCCATCTTAAATCACCGCTTAGAGAAATCGATTCCCTGCTCCAGAAAACTCAAACACAACTGTACCTACAGACACATTCAACAGAACGTCTCGTATCCCAGGTGGTGGGGCCGGGGAGGGGTCCCGAGAGGCCGGGGGAGGGGTCACGCGCAGTTAGGACAAGACGTTTGGACGCTGTTATGAGTGATTTGTTTTGATGTCTGTAGAAATTGATGTGTATTTATACATCAGTTTCACAGCTTTTTTTGTAGGCGTGTATGTTATTATTGTTTTTACATGTATGTTTGTTTTTGGAAATAAAACGGGGGGGGACCTATCCAACCTTCTGTATCATGCTCGTACGGAATGGGGATGTTTAGAATGTATTCCTAGTAATATTTTTTGTAGAATGATGTGTTTATTTTTTTTTTTGGTTTACATTTACTATTTTTTTCTTATTAAATCAATCATCTTCAAATTGACGTTTTTATTATGCGATACTAAACACTTATCTTTTTTGTGGAACTTCATGAAACTATGCTGTTTAATGGGATACATTTGTTAATACTATACAGTTGAGATTATACGTCCGAAGTTATGTATCATAGTGTATTTCATAGTTTTGTTTCGAATTTCAAACAAACAAATCAAACAAACACATAAAAACTTACATCACTTCACATATTGATATATCAGATCAATGATGTAAAATACAGAAATGTATTAATCCCTACGATTACGATTTGATATTGCTGTACACTTATTATTGTACTCTTGATAAAATAATTTTTAACACTCACTTTATATTTGACTGAAGATATACGTATTAATTGTTTTGTTTCACCAAAAAATACTTAAAGGTAAATGACATGATTGGGGGTAGTCCTCAACTTGGGCTGAAACGACTCTAGAATCAAGTAAACTATGCCAGGATTATCCTGTGAAAATCTTTTAGTCAAACGTTGACTCATTCTAGAATAACTAATGTCTATTGTCCCTCGTGGCAGGCAAACCTGCTGTGTGGCTCTGTATGGGTCTTATTTTTATCGTACCCGGATAAAAATAAAATACTAGTATGGTCATGCTTGATTCTCCTTAAGTAAACAAATTACAGACAAATCCTCCCAGGTGGGAGATCCACTCCTGCTAGTGTATAGTTGGTATATATTTCAACTCATTTGTTCTTGGGGCATTTTCAAGTGTTCCCAATCATGTCACCAACCTTTAAATGATATTAATGATATAAGAATCTAATTACATTAACACATTTCAACACAATTTTCGAAACACTACATTACAACATGCTTTGTGAACTAATTTCTATCACGTGCTATAGCATGCAATCAAAACTTCATAATGTAACATGGGAAAATTACATTTAATTTGACTATGTACACATCAACGCACTATTGCAACAGTCCTGCCACGGCAACGCGTAGATACATTTTCCCATTTTTTTTTCACAGCCCTGTAGGGTATGCGTTACCAAGATGAAACAAAATCAATCTGGCTAGGGATTCAAAGGAGGTACCCTTTTGTCGCTAACGTTCATTCGCGGCGCTCTGAAGTTTCAAAATTCCCGACTTATTATTCAGTTACCGTCTGTTTCGATCGCGGCAACATGTGGGTCGACCAGACTTGTTGGAATCGACCCCGAAGTCTGGGCGACCCGACATGCCCCGAGGACGGTTATGCCGCGGCGGCTGTTGTTAGTGCAATCCGTTATTTTAGTCATCCTGATGCATGACAAATCATGAAACGGTTATCATACAGAATGAAGACTTCTGTTACACGATTTCATTTTTTAAAATTATGTTTCGTATTTATTTAAGATCAAATAGGTGACTGAGAGTACGTGTGATGATTTGACTATTGCTATACGGTGGTTGTCAATTTGTATATAGTTGCACAACATTAATGATTTATTCCATACTATTTTTACATTACATTAAACTATAATGTTATTCGACAATGATTTAATTTCCTGATTGTTGCACAAAAAAGCAAAACTTGAACTTAAATGTAACAGTTTTCAGTCATCGGTATTCTTTGCTCGTAACAGCTTGATCTTATATTTTCACTAGTGATATATCACTACAATCCTTTTGCTGCTACTAACATTGCTACTTCTGTTATTTCCACTAGCACTACTATTATCATTACTACTGCAACTACTACTATTACTACTGCCACTAGTTTGCTACTATATAATATATGTAAGCCCATTAGCTACATGCATACTGTAACGTAAGCACATAATGCTATTGATTATCTTTCGCTCGAGTTGCGTATCATACTCATCCGCTACAATCAACTCGCATTTAAAGTTCTATTCCACCGTCTGACGTTTAGTAGGGTGGCTTAGTGGAATTACCGTTACAGAGCGGATAAAAGCGCCATTTTTGGTACAGAGCTTCCTTATGAACTAACTTTTGATTTTAGAAGGGGAGCCACGCAAACCAAGTTCGGGATCAGGGTCAGGGGGGCATTGTGGGTATGACCCCTCCCATAGTACATGAATGTGGATTTTATGCATATTGTATCATATTATGTGGGGTATATGATCGACATTATGCACAAAGATATCAGTTTATGATGTGATAAAATAAGACAGGAAGGTCCCGGGGTGTCACCCTACCCCCGCCATGCCCCAAGACCCCCCCCCCCCCGCACCCTGGCTATGTCTATAAAGGCA
>JZLH01S0342499.1:0-21514 GCA_001188425.1 Eucidaris tribuloides
AGTATTCTATAAAGAGCATGAGAGTGCCTTTATTCTGCAAATGCGAAAGTGCTCAAAACCAAAGTTATCCAATAAATCATTTATAAAAAGAAAGTAATAATTTCATTTATTTCATTTCAAATATAACACATTAATGTATATTTTACACATGTGTACACAAGCACAAAGAAAATTTATAAACATAAGAATATAATTGACCGCAGTATGGTGACATTATCAATAATATTTATTACACGATCTTCATATATGAATAGCAGACACAGAATTACATTTTGTGAATATCGAATTTACTTTACAGGTCATGGGGCTAAAATGGACTTTTTATATTTTTGTGTATGCGGCATATAAATTTACAGTTTTTGCTTTAGTATTCAATGGTGTTTCCAAAGTAACTATTAACAAAGTAGAGTAGGATGCCCTGCTTTTGGTCTGTAGGCCCCGTTCATAATGTCAAGAACTATCAATGACAGATGCAACAGTTAAAAACGATAAAACTAAGGCAATATCCAGTACAAGGTAGAGGGGGTGAAAAAAGAGGATGTACATACGAACATACAAAATCGAATTCCATATTTTTTTTTAACAGCAGGAGGAGTAGGGGTCGACACAGCGACGAGGAGAGCATAGCGGAGAGCGGTGTCGGGGCGAGTATCTACGGTGACGACGTCGAGTCAAAACGGGGCAAGAAGCACAAGTCCAGACGACACCATCGACATCGTCGTGACACGGACGACGACGACGAATACGACGACGATGTCGCGTCTCAAGACTCGTACGTCAGTGAATCTGGAACACACCATAAAAGGAAGAAAGGAACTGGTCGAAGAGGTGATGTTCAATAGCTGTCTGTCGCAAAGATTTGATATGAATTTAGCATAATTGGTTTTGGGCAACTCCCCCGAAGGACAATTCCCCTGGAGGACAACTCCATTGGAAGAGTTCAGCATTGTTTCCAGTGTTTGCCCTCCGGGGGAGTTGTCCTAGGAGGGAGGGTATCATGCGGGGTAGTTGTCTTTGGTGGAAGGGGGGGTGGGGTGTCAGATGGGAGTCGTCCGCTGGTGAGTAATGTGATACGACTATAATTACGAAAAAAAATCCAGCGAAATTGCAAAATCAAATACAAATACACCATACAGCTTTATGGTTTAGACCTGTTTTTACGCATAAGATGGATGAGACCAGCTGCTACAGCACAAATTGGCGACAAATTGGTGACGGTTTAAGCCGCAACGCCAGCCCTTGTCTTGCTGTCAGTATTGTTCACATACAAGGTGGGCTTTACGTGACGCTGGCCACGAAATGAAAATAATAGAGACTGCAAACCCTATGCTATATCGCTGTAAAAGTGATTATATTCGTGGCTGGTGTGTTGATTCCCTAATTTGCCTTTTCTCGTTACAGACGACAGCGGGGTACGTCGCAGTCACGGCAAAGGCTCGGACTACGATGACGACAACCAACATAAATACGATGGCAACGATGACCACGAACGATCTCGTTCATATCATGGCCGACGTGGTAAGCGACACGAGGACGCCCGACGTTGATTTTCCCTTCTTCTTGTTCTTGTTCTTCTGTTTTTCTTCTTCTTCCTTTTCTTCTTCTTCGTTTCTCCTTTTTTCTTTATCTTTTCCTTCTCTTCCTCTTCTTTTTCTTTGTTGTTATTGAGTCTTACGACAGCATTTTCAACAGTTTGGGTATTCTGAAATAAAAGTGATTTTTGTACTTTTTGTTGCAACTGTATACAAGCATTAATGTGTTTTTTCATGTAATATAAAAACGAGATTGAGAACTGATAGCCTATTGAACGATATGTCCATTACCCCCCCCCCCCTCCCCTCTATTAGATGACAGCGGACGACCTAGAAGACGACGTCGCAGTCGCCACAAGGGTAGCGACCACGATCATGACTCCGCGTCGGATGACACAAGAGATGATTACCGCGAACACGGAAGTCGCAGACGTCGGCATGAGAAGAAACATCGCCGGCGACATCGAACTGGCGATCGTAACGCGGACGATAGCGCCGATAGCACGGGTGGTAGGAAGCACCGACGGAGCCCCACCGATAGACATCGTGGCCACCACTCGAGAACAGGAGACAGGTAAGAGGGTTGCCAGTTTGGCCTTTTATCCGCCTAAGGCGTATGGACGTTTTACAATGGCATACCTGAAAAAAATATGATTTCAGTAAAATAGGTAGCACATGTGTTAAAGTGGCTGTTGCACTTCCCCGTTTGTTCAGTGTTGTCAATTCAAATTAAGACCAATCCACGGTAAAATGAATAAATAATTAAATAAAAAAATCAAGCCGTGGCACAAGGTTGAAAAAAAAACTAGCGGCGCGCATAATACTACACGTACAAAATCTGGCGGCGCGTAAACCATGGCCAAAAAAAAAAATCGGCCACGGCAGAGGTTTCAAAGGTGTTATGGATTAATTACAAAGTCATTTCTAACCATATCTACGGTATGCCACCCATAAAATGCATCAAATACAACTTTGGCGGTTTTCACCGATTTTGGCGGGTACTTTATCGGGTTGAGAATCATAAGAAAAACCCTGGCAAGCGTAACACGATTTATCGTCCATACCTTGTTTTACATTTAGAACAAAAGATTCATTTTAAGAACCATTTTTTGTCACGATATCAGAACATTTTTAGCAGAACCGTTTTTGGGTGCTAATGAGCACCTTTTGGACCATCAAAAAGTTCTTTTCGATTTCATTTTAGACAAAATGGTGCTCACAGGACCTTTCCTACAACAAAATAGTTCTGATAAGGACCAAAATCTGTGCGGCTACAGTGTCAAAATTTATAACTTTTTGTGATTTTTTTTCTTAGAGTGTATAGGTATGTTTTTTGAATTTAGTTCGTTACTTATTTCATTGCATTCATTTTTATCATGAAACTACTATACATGGATCCGGACATGAACATTTCTCAACGAAACATTCATTGAAATCGGAGATCCACCACATTTTGATAATAAATGGGACTATGACGGTTATGACGCTTTCAAACACATCATCATAAACACATCATAAATACTTCTTACAATGTACTTTTGAAATTGAATTTATGAACAAATACTTCTGAGAACATCTGCAAATTAATATTCTGTAAAATTAATTTTGTGTGGGGTTTTTGTTTGTTTATTTTTTTTTTACATAAATTGTCATTACTATTAGTTTTGTAATTTATATTTGATATCTGGACCATTGGCAACAATAATTGTTGCAGCTGATTATGGGCATAGAGTTGGATTATTTATTCAACTCTATGATTATGGGCTACCAGCTTATCTTAAGATTATCTGTATTTTGTATTATTCTTTGTTAGTACCGGTATATATTTTCAATGTTTGTGTATATATACGGAAATAAAACCAACCAATCAACCCCATACTACGCTCCTTTTAGTACCGACACCACCCCAGAAAAAAAAACAATTTGGAAACAGTACCTGATATCGCATATCGTTGTCGCCGACAATAGCGCGAAAAAAGAGGCAGTTTTGGAGGGCACTAATCGGTTTTCATTTTTCGTCCAGATCTTCGTCGTCTTCTGAAGAATCTTCTGACAGAGATCACGGGCGCACTAGTAGAAGAAAGAGAAGTCATCGTAAAAAGCACAAAAAGAGCAGGAGGAGAAGTTATTCCGAGTCCGATGGTAAGTTCATTTATACCATTGGAAGTTTTTTGTATCTCGCCGGTTGTCCGGCAGAAAAGCCCTAGCAAAAAGGGCCTTAACGCTAAATATAAATATTCTCTTCGATTTGTTTGATTTATTTTTTGTCATTTAATTGATCAATAAAGATTCAAAAATGAAAATATTCTACAATTATGGTATTGCCGTTTTAAGGATATATAGGCGTGCTCATTATTTTTGCTTTTGTTTTGTGTTCGTACGTTTTTATTTATTCTCAAGACCAAAGTGAAGAATCTGACAATGGAAAGGTTCGAAGGCATGGCAGACGAAAACACAGTGATGATAGCAATGATGATAATCAAGGCGGTAAGAGAGGACGATCACGCCGCCATAAGAGTCGAGAAGGTGAACGAGGTCGACGAAGAGGACGCCATAAACGACATGATAGCGACAACTCCGATGACGATGACGGTATTTATCTTAGTCTGATGTAGAAGAACTAATGACAATAGAAAAAAGACGTAGTATTAGAAGTTGTACCATATACTACTATTGGTGTTGGTGGTGATAACACTTGCATCAGTAGTAGAGGTAGTAGGAATAGTTAGTAAGAGTGGTAATAGTAATAGTAGGGGTAGTAGTAGTAGTAGTAGTAGTAGTAGTAGTAGTAGTAGTAGTAGTAGTAGTAGTAGTAGCGTTAGTATTGGTTCTTGTGGTCGTTGTAATTGTACATCTTGTTGCAGTTATTGTTGATGTTAAATGTTCGTATGGTGCTGGTGCTGGTAAATTAGTACACGTAGTAGGGACGACTAGTAGTGATAGTAAAAGTGGTAATAGTAATATTAGACTCAGAAGAATACCAGCTCGCATTATCAAATAACCCCCAGCGCTACAACATGCAACAAATGCAGAGTAGAAGTAGTAGTAGTTGTTGTAATAATCGAAGCAGACGTATAACATGTATACCACACTGTACAGGTAGGGGTGCAGATGATTACATGTTTTTATTTGTTCGTTTACGCAGGGGCGGCGCCAGGGTAAAATCATAGGGAGGGTGAAAATAAATAGGGGGCAACCGGCCCCTCTGCCACCCCTGTGGAGCCGCCCCTGCTTTTACGATTTATTAACTAATAAAACAATAATAATAATAATAATAATAATAATAATAATAATAATAATAATAATAATAATAATAATAATAATAATAATAGTCCATATTTTATTCGAAATAGACATATATCACAAATTCTTCCGAAAATTCCGAAAATTCAGTTTGCCCAATTAATCGTGGGCCGGGCAGCCACTGAGCAGCGCCAGATCGACGTTGCTCTATCCCTAAAAATCGTTGAACGCCAAACAGGGTAGCAGCAACTCCCATCTTTTAACGTCTTTTGGTCTGACGTGGCCGGGCTTGAACTCCCGACCTCCCGGTTGTGAGGCAGACGCTCTACCAACTGAGCCAACACACCGGTACTAGTTAATTGATTGATGTAATTCATTGATATAGATGGAGCCTCCGTACGCAAATCCGGACGACGACGTCGAAAGAAGCGACACAGCGACGCCAGCGATGACGACGATGATGACGAAGACTACTACGAGTACTACAGGAGACGAAGTAGAAGTCGTCAAAATGGTCGGAAGTCGAGGAATAAGAATCGGAAACAGGAACGAAAACAACGGCGACGCCGACGTCGATCGTACTCGAGCGACTCCGAGTCTTCGGAAGAGGTGATTATCTGTCAGCGTCTGTATAGTTGCCATGGCATTTCGAGTCTTTCTGAAGTATCTCTTTAAGAATACTTTCAGAAGCTTGACTGCATTGGTTGTGCACACCCGATGATAAGGTCATAACGTTTCGGATTCCATTGCAGATATGGAGAATATTACCATATGAACTGACTTCGTACCCGTGCAGAAAGGCCCTAATATGTAGCATAGAATTAGTACAGTTAACATATTAGCCTCTTAATAAAAAGAAAAATGTTAAACTGCAATATCTGAGTTACATAATAGTGATTAAAGGAACACATAAATATCCTAAAGTTCATAACTTGGGAAAGTTATTTTCCTCATTGTTTTGTATCTTTTTTGCTGTGTGTTATTTGTCCTTTCCATTTTTTGACGTGTGTATGTCAATTATCTATATACTGATATATATATGCTAATTAAAACGGTTTTTTTTTTCGCATACAGTCATCCGAATCCGAATCTGAGTCCGAATCGTCGTCCGATTCGTCGAGAAGACATAAACGGAAAGGTGGCGGCAGGCGAGATAAAAAGGGCGGGAATCGTGCGGGCGGGAAGCACTCCAGACGAGACAAACACAGGCGAAGGGACGGCCGGAAAGACAGCGAG
Source organism: Eucidaris tribuloides (assembly GCA_001188425.1). Classification (NCBI taxonomy): domain Eukaryota; kingdom Metazoa; phylum Echinodermata; class Echinoidea; order Cidaroida; family Cidaridae; genus Eucidaris; species Eucidaris tribuloides. The sequence continues at coordinate 6,012 of JZLH01S0342499.1, forward strand.
AGAAGCCGGTCAGGAAGCGACAGCGACGAAGGTAAGAGACTGTTACGAAAATAGCCCGCTAACTCTAGACCAGGGCTGGACATTCGCTTCGCAACCGCCCGCCTGACAATGGCGGGTGACTTTGGCGTCAGGCGGATAAAAGTAGAAACTATTATCTGACGGTTGTCGGGTAAAAAATTGTAGATGTTGAGTCAATGTTATATTTCGGCGGGTAAATTTCCTTTTGAGCAGGCAACTTTTCAAAGTTACCTGCCCAACTTGCTAGGGCAAGAAAAGCCAAGATCCAGCCCTGCTCTAGATCCAAGTTAATTATTCTTTCCTCGGGGTAAACCACGTCACATTTGCAGGCCTGGGAATAAGGGTTACTTATACAAATTTTGTGCAGTTGAATGGTGAGAAAAAATGATCCACTTGAAAAAGAACTTGTCTGAATTTGGATCACTCGAAGCAAAATTAACTAGTTTATTAAAATGCTACAATCACACAAAAACACAAAGCAAATGAATATTTCATAAAGTCAAATTTCCTTGAAATTTTACTCTAATTAGCAATTATTTTGTCTCTTTGCTCTAGATTCAGACAGCTATGACAGTTACGACAGCTCGTATGATTCATCCAGGTAAGTTTGTTTCGTGCACCCTGAAAATACCAAGTCATTGTTGGACGAGTCTCTAGTCACATTTTCATGAACTTAATTCTTGTCACTTTAACTATATATTTGACTAGATTTCTTTTAATTTTAACAGCAAACTTGTCGAAAACATGATTTACTTCCGATTGACTGATTGATTGATTTGATACAAATTACATGTTTTATTATTGATATCATTATTTTATCTTGCATTTCTGAAATAAAGATAATGACAACAAAGATAATCTTTGGATTCATTTAGCACAGTTGATATAAGAGTCCCGACGTGTGAAGTCACTCTGTTACAGCATGGTTAATGGCGGATCCGGTGTAGCGCGTGGTAGCTGGTTGTTTCTACCAATAAGAAAGCTGCAGTTGCAAAGAGTTATGATTTAGCTATTGTTCCTACATATTTTCGAACCAGTTTGACGTCATTACGTGTCTCTAACACGTTGGACAAAAGTGTGGAATACATTTTTCTACCAAATGTAGTTTTCAATCATATCAGGAAAAGGTTTCTTGTCCTGAAGCAGAGACAGGGGCGGCGCCACAGGGGGTCAGGGGGTGGGGGCCACCCCCTCTTATCATTGAATTAACGGGAATTTTACTGTTTTTCGAAAATATCGCCCTCCTATTCTTGTTTTGATTGATTGATTGATTTATTTGACATTTCCACAAATTATTCGTACAGTGCACAAAATATACAACTGTTATACAATAACTAGACTACAGAGTAATAGCAGCTACATAATTCAAATATTGAGACACAATTGATCGTAAGTTAAGACCAGAGATATCGTTTAAGTACTTACAATCATTTCTGCAACAATTGATCTTTATGGAGCTAAATTTATTTGATTAAACCATATATTGTGTATAACACAATAATAAATGATAATTAGGAGCTAATGCTAAATTCTTGAGGCAATGTGGGAAATGATGGAGCCTACTGAAGTAAACTTGTATTCGTAGGCCCCATAGGAAATAAAATAGCGGAAAATAATAAATTAAATAATGCATACGCGTACGCCAGGGGGGGGGGTGTTTGGGGTGTTCAAACACCCCCTTTTGCCGAAGGGGTGTTAAACACCCCTAAACACCCCCCTTTTTACCGGAAGTCCACCCCCCTTTTTTCACGATATCACCCCCCTTTTTTTTTGAAGAAGTGGGGTGTCTGAAAATGTGATTTTTTAGTAGATTTTGAAGAAAAATTGTGCATAACCCCCCCCCTCTGGTGATTTAGTTTTTGTGTTAGCTTACGTGACTTGGAAAAAATGTGACCTTGGATTTGTGAAAAAAAAATTTCGTCCCTACCCCCCCCCCCCCCCCGCCCCCCCCCCCTCCCTCCCCCCCCCCCCCCCCCCCCGCCCCCCCCCCCCCCCCCCCCACTAAATTACGTGTTTTGCGCGCGACTTGCGTGACCGCGGAAAAAATTTTGGACCTTGGATTTGGCGAAAAAAAATTATTTGTTCGTCCACTACCCCCCCGCCCCCCCCCCCCTCCCCACTATTATGTGTTTCGGCGACTGACGTGACCGTCGGAAAAATTTTGGCCTTGGATTTGGGAAAAAAATTTTTCCCCGTCACTACCCCCCCCCCCCCCCCCCCCCCCACCCCCCACACTATTTCGTGTTTTTCGGCGATTGGCGTAGACCGGAAAAAAAATGCGAGGAGGGAAAAAATGCGGAACCTGGTTTTGCGCGGGAAAAACACCCCCCTTGGAAAAATCCTGTGCTACGCCTACTGAAATACATGTACTAGCCTGGTCAACAGCGGATATGAGAACAGTTTTTACAATAACGGAACAATACAAGCAGCAGCAAACAGTATAATGACAATACGAAACAATACAATACAATACGAAACAGAAAAAAAGGACGGGACATGCAGGTACGAAACAGAGGACAATATTGAAAGGGAAAAGGGGAAAAAGGGGAAAAAAGGAAGGAAGGAAAGAAACCCAGGAGACACAATCAAGGTATGCTAAATGTCATTTTCCGCATTAATTGATATAGGAGAAAAAAAATGTACACTATCACCACAATAATTTCATTTATTATTGTACACTGTACGAGTGCATAACTGAAAGAAATAGAATGCCTGAGAAAAAGAACCGGGTTCAATTGATGGAAGGAAAACTATACGTAATAATGGGTTTACCTTGAGAAATAATATAGAAGAGAGACTCAAATGGTAAGGAACAGGTAAAATGAGTTACAGGGTATTATCATTGTAAGAATTCAGAAAGATTGCTTTGCGCTTTCTTTTGAAGGTATATATTGTAATGGTTTCACGCACATCTATAGGCAATGAATTCCAAAGTTTTGGTCCGCTGATGTATAATGATATATATCATGACATACACGACTTTTTGCAGGCCTGAAAAATTTCTGCAGTACCCCCAGCACCCCCGCTTCCCAGGGCCATGTACCCCATGCTAAAATAGCGTAGTTCAAAAATGGCCGTATTAAGGTAGAATATAATGGGTTCGGACTGGAAAATAAGTTTTAAGTTTGTTAATAATACCTATGTTCCTGGAAATAATTTGTCATAGATTTTGCTCGTAAAAAAACAAGAAAAAAATGGGCAAAAAATGCTTTTTGTCGTCGTCGGCCCCCTGACCCCTCTTGTCGGACGCTGTTTGGCTTGCATTTTGGCCAGTAAAAAAATTGTTTATAACAGGCAAAATTTTCCCCGACGGATTTTGCCCCTCCTAAAATTTTACCCTGGCTCCGCCCCTGAATGAAGATCATTTGAACTTAGGAATGAAATGTTCTGCATGGGTGATTGATCATTATTTGTAAGAATTCTGCACTTTAAAACAGGGCTACGCAAAGAAATAAATATATTCCAAACTTTTTTCCTGGACTGTATTATGGCCAAAATAAACGAAATATCGTTACTTTCATATCATTTTTAAAAAAGAGACGTACTAGTGGAATTAAAGGAATAAAAAAAAATCAGCGTCTCAGAAGATGAAGCACAAGCCAAGTTTAGAATTACGTAACGAAAGTGTTTGTTCTTCGGGAAATACTTGCATAATACATTAATCGCTTTATGTACATTCTATACTTTTTTAGTAATAAGTTACCAGAATATCCCTAAATCTATTTACAATCCCTTTACAAGTATGTCATGTTTATATTTTCTAAAGGTATTCTGACAGCCGTTACGACTCTGCGACTGGTTCTGAGTCAGAGAGCAGTTCGAGCGACAGTGCTACGACTACTTCGTCCACAGTCAGTTCCGTCAGTGACGTCAGCAGCGTCGACAGTGACGACATATCTGATGTTGATAGCACCCTCAACGACGAAGAGCGCAAGTTGGCGATTAAGAAGAAGAAACAAGAACGGAAAGAGGACAAGAAGGCGGAAAAGCAGCTGAAAAAGTTCCAAGATCGTCAGAAGAAGCGGGATAAAAAGAGAGTGGAGAAGAGGAAAGAAAGGGAGAAAAAGGAGAAGAAGGAGAAAAAGGGAAAGGACAAAAAACGAGACGGAAAGAGAAAAGAGAAACCAGAACGGCAGAGAGCTCGTCGCGGAAAGAACAAGAGGGAAGATGAAGAAGAGGATGATGATGATAGAAGCGAGAGTGACAGCAGTGAACGTAAACAGAAACAACGGAAAACGAGATCCCGGGAGCGCAAGAAAGACAGGTACGAGTATTTACATAGTGTATTATGGGCCATGAAAGCATTCCTAACAAAACGAACATCGTGATCGATGCAACCTGTACACTTAATACTCGGACAAAACTATTTTTACATGTTTTTACGAAAGCAGTCACCACCGACGAAATATGCATGATCAATATATCATAACAGAAAGTAAACTAGATATGCTATAGTTGCCTGTAAAAAGTTTTATTGTTTCATTATAATTTTGAGATATCTGACATTAAATGTGGGATTCATTTTATTTTACTCACACTGTATATACTTCATTTTATTGAAGTGTCGTGGTGTAATAGTTTTTTTTTCTACCTTTCACTCGAGAAAGACTGGGTTTGTTTCTCGCCACGGGCATTTTCGTCCTTCATTAAGACGATTTATCCACATTGCTGCTATACCACTAAAAGTGAAATATGACCTGGATCTGGGGTAAATGAAATGTTATTACTTTTTTATTCCTTTTCTCGGGCAGGGTTCGTATCCTGAGCGCTGTAAGCAGTGTCAGTACCGTTCAGAGCGACGACATCTCGCACGTCGACAGCGACCTCGGCGAGGTCGAGAAAACGAAAGCGAAGAAGGAGAAGAAGGAGAAGTTGAAGCAGAAGAAGATGACAGAAAAACGAGAAGCAAAGGTGGAGGAAATGAAGAAGGAGGAGCGCAAGAAGAAGAAGGAAAAGGAACGAAAAAGGTACATAATGAAACAAGATTGGTCTTCTCGAAACTGTCAGAAGCAATGTTCGTAAATTGAGAGCCTAGTTTTCGATAGATTTACAAATTTTGCTCTTAAAGTACAGTGATTTTTTGCATATTAAGATTACACAAAGCATTACGCAAGAGCGTTTTGTTCCGCCATTTGTGAGCAATTTTCTCCGTTGTTCTTTTCGGTACAATTAAAGATTATCATAATTATGTAAGAAATGAAGAGATTCGTTTTATATTGAAGTATTCTAGTCAAACGAGGCTTGGCTTCATTGACTGATAAATCACGGTCTTCGTAATGATTTAAATATCCCGTCATCTGTAACGAGATTAGGGTTGTGAATCAGGAATGAGATGTCTTATTTACGAGAAATATACAATGAATATCTTTGTTCTGTACAACTAAGTCATTTTACAGTCCAAATACTTTTTTAATAAACTAAACTCCAGGGATAACGTTGGTAAATGGTAAAGGAAATGAAATTTTTTGCGACTATGTTCTGACCTATCAATTTCCTTGAAACTATTTCATTTTTTTTAGAAACTACTTAAAATGTAAAACGTCGGAGGCGGGGGGGGGAGGGGGATAGGGGACCCCCGACATTTCCAATAGGTAATGCACATATCGCTACCCGTTCTCCGATAAACATGACAATTTGTCGCTATAAACAATTTTCAGTAGGTTTGATGTTATTTTCTAATGCCTCTAGAGTGACTAGAATATTTTGTTAAATATTGACGAAGAAGTTGTCTGATCCCCCAAACCTACACTTTGGCTTTAATTTCATATGTTCCATCCATCATTCTTTCAAAGACTGAAACGAGAGATCGAGCGTGAACTGGATCGGATTAGTTCGGCGAGTGCGGCGAGCAGTGTCCATAGCAGCGACCTTTCACCCGACGAAGACGACGGCGAATCGGTGATCGACGCCGAGACGAGAAAGAAGAACAAAGCGGCGAAGAAGAAGAAATTACAGAAATCAAAACAAAAGGCGAAAAACCAGATGAAGGCTATCGTGAAAGTCATGGAAAAAAGGTATGTGGAACTGTGATTTTGTCAGTTATTCGTGATTGATATAGTCGTTGTTGTTAACACTTGTACAATCGTAACTACGGAATATGGAATACCACCCTCTTTGAGTCGAATGGTAAAATGTCCCCCAATTTTTCCCACAATACAGTAAGGTATACAGCCTTTATTTTGTGTGACATAATACGCCAATCCATAGGCGTTGTTTTGAGTATTTGAACGAACCCCATTTTTTCACGGAAAACACTCCCTTTCCCATAAAACACCCTTCTGAAGTAGGTTATAAAAGTGATAACAGCGCGATAGGGAATTTGATGACACCCCCTATTTTTTTTTTTTTTTTTTTTTGCTTATTGCTTTATTTTGTTTGTTTGTCTGTTTTTGCTTGTCGCTTCGTTTTTTGGCGGTGGAACAAGGTTCCGTCGGATCGGACCCTTGTTTGCTAGTTGCATTGATTTGCACGTTAGAACCCCCCCCCCTTGAAAAATCCTGGGTACGCCTTTGCTGCAATCCCTTTCTTCTCGAAACTTGTATGTATTAAGCAAATAATCAAATAATCAACGTTGGTAAAGGTGATGGGACAAACTATCATTTTCGAGGCGATCTGGATGTCTTTTCAGAGCGAAGCTGAGTAAAAATAGCGTATAAATTCAAATCTCCGAGATGGTAGTTTGTCCCTTAAAGCAAAATGTACTTATTTGACTTATATCCCACGTCTGAACCCATTTAAGTGAAGACTTCAAGAAAGATATATTTTCTTTTTGCACGAGAAAGAAAATAATGTTTATTTTTCTAAGGCTATATGTTTTAACTATAATGTAAATTTTTTAAACTTGTGTCGCCCTCTGAGCGACTGATAGGCAATTGACAGTCCTAATTTGTTTTATTATTTATTTAAACTAAAAAATATTGATAACGCGTTGGGACTCTGTGGACTGAAGAGATCAGATAAACTACAGAAGTACTATCACCATCGAGTGCAACGAACTTTTCCTCTGGGATGATTATTGGGCAAAACTTCGCTTTATCAGGAGATTAACTGTTGACCAATCTTAGCGCAAGATTATTAGTATGTGGAATAAAAACCATTATATTACCAATTTTGAGAATTTGATACCGATTTACAATGATCCTCCTCTTCGTATTAAGCGCCAAATAAATGTTTTGTATTATTATTATTATTATTATTCGTAGGAAGCGAGAAGGGCGCGAAGATCCTTTGTCATCAGACGACAACCAATCACGGAGAAGCGAGTCGGTGAATTTTACCGACATGGCTGGCGGGAAAGATTACAAGACCATGGTCGATTACTCGAAGGGGAGTCGACGAGGACTGATGGATAAAATCGAGAAGACGGATGATCGAGGATGGATGGAGTAAGACATTTATTATTATAAATATTGTGGATGATGATGATGGTGATGATGATGATGATTGTGATGATGATGATGGTTGTGGTGACTGATGGTGATGATTATGGTGATGGTGATGGTGATGATAATGAAGATGATGGTGATAGTGATTGGTGATGGTAATTATAATGATGGTGATTGTGATGGTGATGGTGATGGTGATGGTGATGGTGATGAGGAAAATGATGATGGTTATGGTGATATTGATGTCGATGATGATGATGATGATGATAATTTTGATGATGATGATGATAATGATAATGGTGGAGATGATGACGATGATGATGATGATGATGGTAATGATGATGATGATGATGATAATGATTATAATTATTATTATTATTCATCTATTTTTTTATTATGATAATAATTATCATTATAAAGTTCTTGTTATTATTTGTGTTTGTTTTGAAAATCATTTGGCATCTGAAAATGAAAAGAAATTTTACTTTTAAAGCAGAAAATTGCATATCCTAAATTGCATATCCTCTGTGAACCTATATTTACTAAACTTATTATGATGGTGACATAAAATACTAACTGACCATATAAATATCTTATATCTGGCGTTTGCGGCAATTTTATCAAACATATTAACTAAACTGTCTAAATTGTATTCCAGGGAGTGGAAGAAACTGAAAGAAAAACAAGCAAAAAAGGAAAAGATGAAGAAAAAGAAACTGGAAGAAGACGACCCCCTCGGTAAGTGTTCCATTTTCATCGACGTTTGCACCAGATGAAAATGAAGTATTTGTTACAATCAATTCTTAGTTGAGGTATATTCTGTTTTGGAAAGAATATTATATATTTGATTGGTAGGGAAACGCAAGTACTTTAGCCATGGTTGTCGTTTTAAATGTTGTTAGGGCTTCAACTATTACAGTAAATATTTCAAATGGTCTAATCTGTTATGAAACAACCATCTAACACTGATCCAAGTTATAACCGGTGTGTTGGCTCAGTTGGTAGAGCGTCCGCCTCACACCCGGGAGGTCGGGAGTTCAAGCCCGTTCAAACCCCGGCCGCGTCAGACCAAAAGACGTTAAAAGATGGGAGTTGCTGCTACCCTGTTTGGTGTTCAACGATTTAAGGGATAGAGCAACGTCGATCTGGCGTTGCTCAGTGGATGCCGGGCCCACGATCAATTATTGGGCAAACATGAATTTTCGGAGGATTTTTTTTCTGATTTCTATTTCGAACAATAAAATATGGATTATTATTATAATCATAAGAATACGGGGGGTCCCACATGACTCAGAAAAGGGTCTATTGTGGTCACACTCGGAAACGAGTCAGGTATGACCAAGATTTGGGTCATAATTGACCCTAAATTTGGTCAGATGTGTTCTAAGTCAGTTTCAAATTTGACCCCGTTTTCGGCTGTGGAGGATGCGTAACTTGGAATAATGAAAGAAAATCAGTTATCAGAGTTCTCCATTTCTTTTGGTTTCCAGGTAAATTACTTCCTTTCCCCAAACTGAAAGGTAAATGAAGGGGTATTGTGAATGGTGAAGGGTATTTGAAGTGTCTTTCAATGGTTGATTATAACCTTAATGGTATTTTAATGGTATTTGAATTGTACTATTTAAGTGGTGAAGGGAAAAAACCCAATGGTAATTGGTATTTGAATGGTGAATTGTATTGTCTTCTTAATGGTATTTCAATATAGTACTTGAAAGGTATTACTTGAGTGGTGAATGGTAAGCCATATAATTATAGCAGTCTGAATGGTGAATGGTATTTGAAATATATTTTATTGGTAAATTAATCCTTAATGGTAGGCTATTTGAATGGTATTTGAATTATACTATCTAATTGGTGAAGGGTAAAACCAACAGCAATTGGTATTTCAATGGTGGATTGTCTTCCTAATACTATTTCTATGGTATTTAAAATGTGGCAATATAATAAATGGTCAGCCCTATAGCAATTTGAATAGTAAATTGTAAATGGTAAACTTAAAGTGTATTTCAGTGTTATAACCGTAATGGTATCTATAACACCAGTGGTGAAGGGCAAAGTCACGGGTATTTGGTATTTGAATGGTGGATTGTCTTCTTAATAGTATTTCAATAGTATTTGAAAGGTATCAGTTGAATGATGAATGATAAGCTATATAGCAATCTGAATTTGAAGTGCAGTGGTAGATAATAAGTTAATGGTATCTTAATGGTATTTGAATTATACCATTTAAGTGGTGAAGGGTAAACCAATGGTAAATTGGTATTTGAATGGTGGATTGTCTTCTGAGTGGTATTTCTATAGTATTCGAAATCTGGCGATGGCGTGATAAATGGTCAGCCATAGTAATCTGGATAGTGAATGGTATTTGAAGTGTATTTCAGTGATAGATTATAACCTTAATGGTATCTTACTGTATTTGAATTATACCATTTAAGTGGTGAAGGGTAAAACAAAGATAATTTGTATTTGATTGGTGGATTATATTCTTAATTGAATATCAATACATTTGAAAGGTATTAGTTCAGTGATGAATGGTAAACCGTACACCAATCTCAATAATGAATGGTATTTGAAGTGTATTTCAGTTGTATTTTATATCCTGCTGGTATCCTAATGGAAATTGGTGAAGGGTAAAACCAATAGTAATTGGTATTTGAGCTGACTGATTTGATTTGATTTCTGCAGTTTTTCCAGTGCAATAATTACAAACATAACAAAATCAAAAAGCAAAACATAGCACAACATATACCATAACAAAAAAATTACGTAACATATCGCATTATAATATCAAAGGCAATATGAATTCTTAATTTGACAACAAAATAATAAACAATTATATTATTCAATAAGAAACTTAATAAAAATAATATGGAATTGTATTTATTGCAATTTTTTTCAAAATTATGTTTTTTCCACAAGCATTCAATATTACATTCTTTTTCACAAAATATATTCTACTATTTGATTAGTATTGATTATATGTTATTCATACTTAAAAAAAAAATCACCTGTTAGCTGAATTCCGGGATATCATCAAAGCCGAACGCGACCGTCGCAAAGATGGCGTCTCACGACTCCGGATGTACATCGACCGGAACCTCGACATCATAAAAGGCGGGCACATCCGGGTCAAAGCAGACGGTACGGTGGCCAGGGACGACGATTCGGATGCCGAAACGGTCAGTATCGATTCCGAGGGCAATCTTGTGGCCCTGCCGTCTGTCCTGCGACACGACGAGGCCGACCTACGGGAGTGGGTCGGGGTACCTGCCGACGGCACCTCCTCCATGGGATCGATCAACGGCGATGATGATGCGATCGAACGTAAGTGGCAAATCTCGATGTGTTCTTTTGTAAATTGATCATCTGACGTCAATGATTATGATATTAGGAGGTTTATGAAGTAGCACCATGGGATTCTTTTGAAATGTTTAGCTCTGAAGAGAGCTACACTCGATAATTCTACGTAATTGCTCACTTCGTTATGAAGAGTGAGCAATTATGTCGAAACGTCAATTGAAGCTTTTCGAGAGCTACAATTAGCCTATGTCTGTTGATATTGCTATAGCACGTTTTTGATCATAGGAAAAATGAATATTTCAATTGGATAAAATTAATTCCAGATTTTAAAGTGTTGTCGGTTTAAATTAAACTAGGTTTATTTGTATCACAATTTGATTTTCTGTTGTGTGATTTTCAATGAAAAGTATGAAAAAATAATTCTATAAGAGCATGAAGTATGTTTGTCTGATTATATCATTTAATATAATAGATATATATTTTTATGTATCTCGTATCTCCAAAATGTTAAATGTTCAGGAAAGCAAAAAATATGGTGGTTTTAACACTTACAGATGGGATAACAAAATAGCATTTTATCTGGAGATTTAAACCCGAGAGTTGGACAGAAATTGATTTATTTTCACAAGAAAAAATGGACTGAGATAGAGGCTTCGCCATCCAAGCAATTATGTATCATTGTACTATCAAACATAAATATTATGTACCATCTATATCGATGAAATATTTCAGACGCTGGAGTCAGAAAAGTTATGAAAGAATTTCGGAAGAAAGCGGTGGAACTCGAGGCGCATCTCCAGAAAGTGATGGAATCGGCCTCGGAACTGAAATCGGAAGATCGCAAGAGAGCTTGCATGAAAGAAAACAGCAGACACACCGTAGACGAAAGAGGTATTGTGTAAAAAAAATATTGTTGTGTGTTTGCGTGCCATTTAAAAGGGAATCCCGGGCTCATACAGTCTTATAAGACAACAAATAAGGTTCTCAAAATGTTCTCAATTTTTTCACAATAGTAGAACCAATTTTGGAGCTTATCAGAACCATTTTTACTAGAAAAGGTTGAACTTCGTATGAGAACATTTTGTTCGAAACTGTGCTAACGAGAACAATTTGCTGATCTAAATGTCCTCATTAGCACCCCTAATGGTTTTGCTAGTATGACAAAAAACGGTTCTACAATGAACCGTTTATCTTAGAGTATAGCAAGTTGCTTTGGAGAGCAGCAGAAAAAATCAATAAAACACATTGGTAAAAGTTTGAGAAATTCGGTCGAACGTTAACAAAGTTATTAATTTTAGAAATTTTTACGACCATCAAAAATTGGCAATGTTATATTGTTCTGTTTGAGCAAGCCTTCATTAGTTTGTGTATATTCATTTTCTCTGAAGAAATACTTTATTTATCACTGTTCAGGTATGTTTAGTCTTACACAATAATTACACGGTTTTCTACGTGAAGTCATCGTATCTTGCCATTACCTGATGACATTCAATAAAAAGAAAATAAAGTGATATTTTGTGTGCCAAAGAACATGTAACTTTGCCCTCACCAATTGTCACAACGTTGTCAATTTTGTAATTATCTCTGGAACTTTCAATAATTCAAAGACTTATTCGTGTTTTATCAAATTTTCTTAAACTTTCACTTTTTCGTATCCCTAATTTGTCTGTTTCTATTAGTAACTTGGTCTGAGCCTCCCTTTAATTATCTTTAAAGTAAATAGTGTTGAATACATTAATAATACCAAGTGTAAAGTATATGTTTTGTGTAAAAGAGAATTGAGCATTAACCTGTTAACACACTATATTTTCTGTTCCAGTACTACTTAAGATTACATAATTGCTTAATTTTATTTGGTAGTTATTATTTCTGATCAATAACATACCAATATTATGTGGATAGAAAAAGGGTGCTGTATTATTGATAAATATTGATTTATTACTGATTGATTAGGATTGATTTGATTATTTGTATAATAGTGATTTTTACTTTACATTTGATTTTATTTTTTTAAGTTATATGAGACTACATCGATTACATGAACCGGACTATCGGCTGGTGGTCCGATTGAAATCGATAATTGGACCTGAATGGCGCGAGCATGTCTACGGTGGAAGACGAGCGACAGAAATTGTGACACTGACCACTCGCAGAGGTGAGATAATGATCTACATCAGATCTGATTTTACTAATACTCTCGAAGATATCGACAGAAAAAAAATGTATACATCAAAACCCCCACATTTATATATTTTAACACGTTAAATAAATATTCATTGCAAAACGTTCGACTGTCATATATTGGAATTCGAACAACTTTCTTGAGTTCTCAATATTACATGTGCCCGATATTCGCCGATGTCAGATTCATTGATCAAAATCCTTGACATTTTGCCGACTTGCTAACTTCCGGATCGACTCAGAGCGATATGACTTAATACAGTAATACAGCCAGTCTGTTCCTAGTTGTATCGCATTTTTTTGTGCATGTGTGTGGTTGAACTATTGCTCAGCAAGTTTATGAGAAAGGTTCCGTCCCTACAAACATGGATAAAAGTGTGACTTTATCCTTTAAATAAAGTTTTTAAAAATGTCATTGCAAAATCATAAATATAACAGAGATTTGTTTAAATATTGCGCCTTTTGACACCTACAAATGAGATACCGGATATGAACAAGTCGGCAAATCTTGTCCGAGAAGCAGAGTGCGTCCCCAACGTTCTTTCGTAGAAAACTCTATGCGATATGCAGAATTACCCTCCCTACTCAAAAGTATTGCAACATACACTATAACGCATGCATTTTACGTTGAAGGGGTCTTTTCATAATGATGTCCTAATACGTTTATTATTGGAAAATAAAAAATTATTTTAAAGGACATCAATGAATATTGTTTCTCGTGTCTTCTCCAGGGCGGAGAGAATATCAGATGCAGGCGCGTTCACGACAGAGGGGCTGGAACATAAAATATAACCCAATTTTTCGCTACCCGTAGGGGTGGGGTGTTAATTCACATTAGCATCGTAATTCGGTTTCATGTTACCAATAAAACAGTTTTGATGCTTTGGAAAGACTTCCATCAAACAAAAAATGTCAATATGTTGCTCTGAACGGGTCTCAGAAAGAAGACCACACCCCTCGAAGACGAAAGTGACCTCCTATCTTCATAAGACAGTGGTACCGAGGAAACGCCCCAAATTTTAAACAAGGCCTTTTCAAGTTATAATTTCTTATTCTTTCTCAATTCTACAGGCAGTTTATTATTGTAAACATCTTAAAATGTACTGTCATGAGACTTCTCAGTACATTAGATATATAATGATGCGAAGAGAAGGCCGTCATCTTTAATTAGTAGCCTTATCCCCCTTGTCACTGTCTTATGAAGATAGGAGGTCACTTTCCTCTTCGAGGGGTGTGGTCTTCTTTCTGAGACCCCTTCAGAGGAACATATTGATATCTTTGGTTTGCTGGAAGTCTTTCCAAACCGTCAAAACCATTTCATTGGTAATATGAAACCGAATTACTATATGCCAGTGTGAATTAACACCCCACCCCTATGGGGAGGCGAAAAATGTTAAATTTTATGTTCCAGCCCCTCTGTCGTAGGCGCGCCTACATTTGATAATCTCTCCACCTTGGAGATGAAACGAGAAAGAATATTCATTGATGTCTTTTCAAATAATTTGTTATTTTCCAATAATAAACATAATTAGAACATCATAATAGAAAAGACCCTTCAACGTAAAATACGTGCGTTACAATGTATGTTGCAATACTTTTGAGTAGGGAGGGTATGTAGCTACATAACTGAAGCGAATTTTAGAGCGTTCTATTTTTCATGGAAACTGAGATCGGAGGATCTAATTCCCATATTACATGTAGATTTATATTTAATTTATGCGTAACTTGATGTATCAAAATAAAATAATGTCTTCTTACTCACCCAATTACAGGAAACACGAGGAGCATTGAGCGGTGTGCCAAGTCTTAGTAATCTTAAAACAAAGCAGCTGGACTACGTTCTAAAAGTAAGTCAACAACGTTTCATTCCTATACTTTTTCGTGTTTAATTGTATTCCAGATTTATGAACAATCAGAAGTTAAAGCTTACCACATTCCATACTTCAACGGAGAGGAACAAATTACGGTTAAAGTCTAGGGTTACAGGTTGCGGCAGTATAAAGCTTGTGAATTCAATTTATATCTACCAAAGATTGATTGAGTTTCGGTCCGTGGTTAAACCATAATTATGTAATGCCTCTCCGTTGATGAATAAATTATTTATTAAAATGTCAAATGGCCATAGATGACAGTGTTAGCCATCCCTCTGATATAATTTATGTTCCCTAGCAAAGCATTAACTATCAATCAAGCCCTGAAATGATATTAAAAACGACGGAAAAAGACTTCTTATGGTACAGAGGAAATAAAGACTTGTTGTCATTTGAAAATGTCAACGAAATTAATCGAGCAATTGCTAGAGGTTTTTAACCCAAACTTAACCTGTGCTTGGTTTAGTTTAAAAGATCGTGAATGTTTATTGTTGTTGTTGTTTTCAATCTGCAACTGTGTAGGTACTGGACTTAGACGATCACTCGTGCATAACCTTTAAGATGTTCGCCGTAGTTGGAGCTATATGCGAAAGAATGTGCGCCATGGAGTAAGTATTGACTTTTATCTTATAATATTATTTTGACTCATGTTTGTACGTCTTCTACGATATGTTAACGTTCAGTGTAGTGAAACAGTCATGTCAACAGGACAAAGTTGTATTAGTTTCTCCTCCTTCTTCTTCCCCTT